>JANSTR010144942.1:0-19315 GCA_025434805.1 Antipathozoanthus remengesaui | reverse complement strand
CGCGCCAACTCTGGCATTGAATTGGTATCCTCAGAATCTCATTGGTCGAGTGGAGTTGTCAGGCGTCTCTGCACCCAGTCAGAATCAGAGCTGCAAACGCATTTGCAGCCCGCTTATTTACCATCTGGTCCGTGAAAAGGCGAGTTTTGTAGAGGGCAGTTTGTCATTTGGCCGCGTGTATTGATAATAATGCTTTTTAAATAATTCGGATCATGTTGCAGATTAGAACAACTTTTTTTCTTTATAAAATCCCATTGTCTCACGGGTACAGGTTAATCCGACAGGCAGCTCAAGCTGAGAGTTAGTAATTGCTTGTGTTGGAGTTTTTCTCAAATGTTGAAACTTCGTACAAGAAAAACACGTGTCTTGCTGGTACTTTTTAGGGCAATCATTAGCGATTTGAAGGTGATTTTAACAAAAATCGCCGTATAGAAATGTACCTGCAAGACACAAAGAACGATCAAGTTTGGACCGAGTGTTGGCTTCTCTTGTATTATAATTTTTTATCGAATAGCATGGAATAATTGCCAGTTTCACTGGTTCAAGAAATTAATATGTTTGTATTCCTAGATACTACTAAGCAAGTTAGGGATGCTCTCCGAGCAAAGAACTTTATAAAATTGGCCGCAAGTATAGACTACAACTGAGACAATATAGGTTTAATGAGTGCACTGAATTAGTGCCACTTACATATAATATTTGGTAAGGTAAGACATAACTACCAGTCTCATCAGTTTAGGTAATATTTTGCATTCCTGAATATCAAGTAAAAGAGTGATGCTCTGTTAACAATGAAACCGGCACAACTATAGGCTACCAGTTGCCTCTTGTTTTATCTGTTTTCGTCGACAGAAAATGGAAAAATTGGGCAATTCTCCTCATTAATGCATGACGTCCGCGCTGCAGCTGTACGATTGGTTTGGACATCGACATCACTGTGACAACTTGAGTGAAGTTCACAGATATAATAACGTCATGAAATACGACCGATTCAAAGAAACGACAACACCAAATGAATTCTTAAAGTAGTGCTTCTCTTCTTGTATTCACGACTCTTACAGAAAATGACGGCATTTCACGCTCATGTTTTGAGCATGACTAATCTGAATATACAGTAGAGAAACTCAAGCGTTCATTAAAATGCCCGGCGGGAAGCGAAAAGGTCTTGTTCAGTGAGTTGGAGATTGCATTCGTGCAGGAAATCGTCGACCGATCATTCGCAAAATCAGTAAATTTTTATGTTAACCCTTTCACCCCCACTGGCCGCTTTAGCGGCCATTTTACTACTCCTAAGTAAAAAAATATTTCTGAAAGTTGAAAAAGTTAGCTAAGTCATGACTCACCCTACAAGGTATCTGGTACAGTCAGGTTAAACATACAAGTATAGCAAGCTATTTCAGCAAGACCGTTTGCAACATTTTTATTCACAATTGTTGTGATTTAGTTTGCAGGCAGCCATTTTCTCTAATTTTAGGTTCTTGTTTGAAGCCAAATATTTTCTGACAACAGATATATTGTCTCCAAGTCGCTATTCCTTTGCTAGGATTCATTCTATATACCAGTAACAAGAAAATATCAATTCAGGTCTAATGCAATGTGTCAGAAAATGCATGAATACTTACCCAACTGCTTCATTCCATTAATCACTTGGAGATCACGTAAAGCATATTATGGGACATCCTGGTTAATTTGGCCAGAATTCATTCCTTCCCCCAATTATAAAATTTATATTAGACTCTGGGGCCCTGGGGAAATTCTTCACAAACTTTGGCACAGAATGGTGCTTTACACCCTCAGACTCCACCCTAGCAGAAATACAGGTACCCCAGACTCAGGATTTTCAAGGGGAGTTACTTGAGTCAAACTTTGACCTGTAGCCTGCAAAAATGCTGCTAACTATTGGCAGGAATATACTGCAAGTATTGTCTCCAGGTCAGTTCTTCAATTCGGAGCAACTAATGCTGTCGAAACTTAATGGAGGAGCTCCTAACAAGCCAAGCTTCAAACCGATGAAAACCAAAATGGTGGGAAAATGACAATTCACTGCATGTTCAGTCCCAGGTCACCTTGGCCAGGTGCAAGGAGGAGCCTTGTGTTTGATCAAGGGCTGTTATTTTCAAAAATGCTATCACCACTGAATTATCATAAAAATGGCTGAAAATAACTGGTGGTGAAAGGGTTAAACATAAATTATTTGACTGTGATTCACACTTTGAGAAGGGGACCAGGCAAGGTTTCAAATCTGAGAAAAGGAGCACCTTACCCTCCACCCAAGACATTTAACCAGGGCTTGAAATTAACATTTTTAGTAAGCCGCCAGTTGGCAACTGTTCCAAAAATTTTGGTCGCCAGATCTTAACTTTTAGTTGCCATTTTTTTCACTCATGTTTTTTACTTCATTTTCCTGCTGATCATGTACACATGCAATCTTCGTCATAGACCTAAGTTTACATACAAGTAAGCTTCTAAGAGATAGTAAAACTTTAAAGGAAGGGCTCGTAAAACATACCATTGCACATTTCGAAGTAAATAATCAATGTGAAAGCAGCTTTAGTCATGTTTCCAGTGTTTCTCCGCTATTGTTAAGTTACCATGTAACATCGAGTCTATAGCTTAGGCCAAGAAAAAAATACCTGGGTTTCCTATTTCCTTCTAACAAAAACTAGGTAGGGTCGGTCCGTTTTTTTTTTACTTTTTAAAATTAACACAACAAAGTTTAATATTAACATAACATACTTGCCAGATACTCCATTTGATGTGAAAGATGTTTGTCTGCCAAATCAGCTCTGGGATCCACTATACCTACACATTCTCTCATTTCCTTTGGCAAAACTCCAGGTTCTTTACTTCAAAGTTGGATAATTGGTCCGCCAAAGTCCAGTTGTTTTGAACTTCAAAAGCCACCTGCTTATCTGTCTCGGTGACAACGGAAACACCGTAATTATTGTAGTCCATTTGACCTTGGTATAATTCAAATATCAAGAACATAGACAGTCTGTTTGGGACTTAGACAAAGAATTTCTTCTCTTGAAACCGAATAGTCACATTTTGCTATACTAATTCTCAGTATGCTCGAAGGCCCAGGATTAGCCACCATGATTATCCCATCGCCAGCAGGCAGTTTGGCCTGCAGAATGTTGTTGTCTCGTAGACATGCGCATGCCCCATTTTGGGCATGCCTGACTGTTTCTGTTGTCAGACATTTTGGTTCCATGCGTGATTTTTGATTGCTCTTCTTTATTGGAAAATTTAAGTCGTTTTGTTCAAGGTTTGGTATCACAACAACTGGCGTGGTGGCAGCGACGATTCGTCAACCCACTTGCATAAAGAAGTTACACGGACTCAATCCCAACAAAGGCAGAACGAGCCTGTGACCGGTATCAAGACTTCATCCAATCATTTACACTGTGTAACTCGGGCCCAATCTCCGCGAACAAACTTCAGTCAATATTAAAAAGATTAGGGTCGGGAATATAGACAATATAGGGAGAAAAAACTAGATAGGGTCGGGAAACCGAAAACCCAGGTATTTTTTTTCTTGGCCTTACATAAATAGACGAACCTAAACACAAACAATCACCAGTTTTCCATGTTTTCAGCGCTAAAAAAGCCAAGGCTTCATTGCGATTTTGATCGACAGATGTATGCTTGCTAAAATCTGCTCTATCCGCCTGAATGGCCCACAACAAGTTCAAATCATCGATCAATTTCTTGCATGATTCTACATTGTTTGCATTCATCAAAGTATGCAATGAATTTAAAGCATCTTTTGACCTAGAATTCGAGGAACTATTCATGATCTGACCAGGGTCAGGGATCCGACCTCAGTCGTGTGAACTTCACTCTTCAATGATTGCACGTGTTGTTTAGTTCGCCCGTATTACCAGCTGCTGAATCAAACATGGCACTCGATTAAGAAACATGGCGATCGAAGAGCCATTAGGGTCGTGGGTTTGTTTTGTTATTTCTGTATGCATAAATTGTACTTTTAATCCAAAACTAGGGTTGATTTGCCTTTGAGGTTAAAAGGCTGGAGGAAAAAGGTGAAGGTGTCAGTCACCCACTGGCGCTTGATTTTTGGTCGCATTGGCGACCAGTGAGTCGCAATTTCGAACCCTGTTAACCTGATCAGGTTGGCAATTAGTTTGTTTAATAGCTACACAATATAAATATCATAAATAATGAATCACTTTGAATGTTGTGAATGTTTTGTTTTGGACTCAAAAACCACTGCTGCCATATACTATTGTATTATATCATTAAATTGCCAGTGTGTTCACTGGTTCACTCTGTTTAGTGTTGACTTGATGTGTCACATGTTTATACTTGTGTGCATATCAGGGGTGGTGAATGGTAAAATTCGAGACCTGCTGAGACGCAAGATCCTTGATGTAAAATTTGAGACCGAGACTCTAGCTATTTCAGCAAAATGAGACTCAGAGATGGAAAAAATGCCAGAAAAAACCCCGAGATTTCAAGACTCACTGTAAAACATTCCGAGATTTTGAGACTGGACCAATACTGTGCGAGACTCACCATTTTTTGGGTACCATTCACCAGCCCTCATATCATATGGTGACAGATCATGTCACATGCATAATAATAATAATGATTGTCTAATTATTTCATAACCTTGCAAAAACATGCTAGTTGATAAAAATTACAATATATAATACTAAATTAGTAACACAAATGTGAAACTCTCAATAAAATTTATTTAGTATTTACAAATATTTACTTGTAATGCAAATGGTATTGGAAATGGAGCCTGTTGAAGAAATATGACTTGTAGTGTTCAGTATTTAAGTGAGGCAGCAAACTTCTATAATTTCTAAGATGTAGGGAGCTTTCTTTAAGACAAGGTAAAAGGTTAAAAAGAAGATGACCTCAGGTTGTTTGAGGATTCTACAGTATTAGCAAGAGAAAGGTCTGATTTCTCCACTAACTCTGAAATATTTACATAATGTGATATGTAATTATGTTTGTAACAGCGAGTGAGAAATTTTTTGCACTGTATTAAGATCAGGCGGAGATGCAGCGTAGACAGATAAACCATATAAAATTTTTGGTAAAACAATAGCTGCAAACAAGGAATCTATGTCTGGCTGCATTGTAGCCTTCCTGGCGTGGAGTACAGAGAACAAATTGGCATCTATTAGCTTCCATTAGTTTTTGTTTAACATGTTCATTAAATCTGTTGTTCTCCTAAAATGTTACACCTAGTATTTTGAGCTTGTTTACTTGCTTCAGACCATTAACCGGGACTGTATCTGCCTTATTTTTCTTTTGAGCCACGAGCTCACTACATTTAGTGATGTTACACGGCATTTGACTGATTATAGACCATCTAAAGTACTGATCGATAATATCTTTACAGATTTAATTTACATACTTTGACTAGTATAGTTGTGGCATCTACGAACTTTACTAAATGGTTCAATTCATTATCTTCAATATCCAGATCATTAATAAATAGATTAAAAGGTGCGGACCACTAACACTACCCTGGGTGGTGCCCTTATTCACCTCCCTCCACTGATAAGCACTTCCTGAAGTCTTTGAGATCTGTCCTTTAAAAAACTTAACTACCAGTTGATAATATATGGGTCCATATTCAAAGATTTACGTTTTCCTCCAAGTAGAGAGTGTTTGACATTTTCAAAAGCTTTTGAAAAGTCCATAGCAAACTTCCAACACAGGTACAGTCCTTATCATCTAATGCATTTAAGTAATTATTTGTATATCAATGAGAGCATCCGTGCAGTTACAACCATCTCTGTACGCATATTGATTTAAAGCCAGGTTTCCTTCAAACGCCTTCTTACTAAGGTGATTGTAGACTGTCTTTTCAAAGCAACGAGCAATGACTGGAGTTACGTTGATACCCCTGAAATCCACCTACTGTGTAGGCGTATCGACTTTGGGAAGCGGGGTTATATGTTAGATTGCTTCCATTGGCAAGGCCAAACGTGGGATGACAGGGATAAGTTCCACAACTTAGCAATCACTGGAGTTAAAGTTGTACATTTATCCTTCCATACCCAGTATGGAATGCCGTCTGGCCCCGACGCAGTTTTCTTAATCTTAGAGAGCGCCAAGAGCACATCGTGTTCCAGTAACATAAGTGGTGCTGACTATAGCTATAATGATCATCAACACAGAGGTCCCCAAACAAATTCAGGCTAGCAAGAAATTCTCTGTCCAAGCATATAGCAGAGATTTTTGTTTTCTAAGTGTGATGTTGTCCGCTGTCCACATTAGCTCTACTGAAGTAATATTTTCTGACGATTTTAAAACAGTATAGTAAAAAAAGCCAAAAAACATATACATCCCAGTGTAAGTTTGCCAAAACAGGGTTTATGGCTAATCACACAATTCCAAGCTAGTTACAAATCCAGACAACTGTCGAATGCAAGTGCGATCTTTCTAGCTGTTGCTGCCCCCATCCCAATGTTTGAGCACTGAAAGGGGCGATAGAGGTCGCACTGCATCCGACTCTGAATGAATGCTCATAAGAGCAAGGCCGTTCAGCCGCTTTTCCGTCATTGTGGTTCTCAGCCAGGTCTTCAGCCTCCTGAGAGAACTAAATGATCTTTCACACGAGCACGTGCCCACATGAAGGGTTAACATCAACATGTACAGCAGAATGGACAGAATAATTTGGGAAGAACACTTCTTAATAATAGGACGGGAATGATTACTAAAACGCTTCAGTACTTTCTACTATTGCGAATTTGATTTTATTTTTGTTATATATTTTTTGCGGAATCCTCTTGCAGATAGTAAAAGAGCGCAAACTTTTTAAAAACCTCCTTCGCCGTACCCTCTCCCAAAACATACAAATGAAAATTGCAGTCTTGCACCAGAGTAAGCATGCTACTGGTAAAACTGTATACCTCTTGGTCTCTTCGGCGGTGAAGAATTGTCAGAAGTAGCTTCAAAGTCGTCATAAACTGTGGTCTAGAAATCTAACAATTGAGGACGGAATAATATCTCAGGCCCTTGTGGCCATTTTAACGCCGTTGAGTCAGTTTTGTTCAATTAGGTTTTAATTGTAAATCAGTTTTCATTTTTACTAACTCTTGTGCATTTTGCGACTGCGTCGCTTGTGTGACCAGACCAACTGTCTGTCTTTGTGGTCTCAGGACTATCCGACGATGACTGGAGCAACAACCGATATCCAGTGATGTATAAATATATAGCAACTAGTGCATGATGTGCACATTCAGTGGTATTACAAATCACTTTTTATGGTGTGAAAGCGTGAGCCAGAGGCAACTGGACTGGTTCCGGTTAATTTATACATTAATTAATTTGTCTCTCCTGCACTGTAAAATGAAAAGAGCCGATTCATCCCCAAAAAATGGGGCAAAAACGGCAAGTCCAGAACAGTACCAATTATTAGGGTCGAATCAGCTCCATTAAAAAGGTACTGTTTTACAGGCTGAATTAGACCCTGTTGGGGCCAAATCAGTCGTGTCTATTTGGCCCTTGGTGGGGTCGAATTGGGAGAAGTGGCCAAATCAGAAATCCATGGGGCCAATTCTGCAGATGGAAGGGCTAAATTGGCACTATTTGGTTCTAAATTGGCTCACCTTAGTCAAAACGGCCCTACAATGAGTCAAATCAGCTCTCATGACATTGGGGCCAATTTGGCTTTTGGAGCCGAATCGGCTCTTTTAAATTTACAGTGTAACAACTATTTTCCTTTCGAAATAATAGGTTGGTCTGAAAGTACTTTACAAAGACAAGCTAGGCAGACACTTTTTGTGAGGCCACTTTGATAAAGCCGCCATCTCAGTGGATAAACCTGACCGCATTGCAATGATAGGAGAACGTTATTTTTTGCAGGAAAGCCCTTCCTCAAATCAGATCTACATTCCCCAAAAATATGCCTAGCAGTCGGATGCTTTTAATATTCAATCAAACTTCCAAAGATTAAATAAAGCATGCATTTATATTTGCTATTGTTCCCCTTTGTCCATAAATGCCAGAACTGTCGAAAACCTGCAAAACAATTCCAACATTTTTCTGCTACATTTACAGTGCCAATAAACAGTTCCTCGAAACTGGCAAGGAGAAAGCCTTCACAGCCCCTTGTGATGAGCTCAGCTAGGAACCCGCAAATGGTTGAAAATAGATTAAAATTAGGCAATTTAGGCATAAATCCGACTCTTTTTTTCAAGCAACGAGCAACAGAGATAGAAGAAATGACGGGCTGTTTTACGTGATCATCGATCATAATACGTGACATATACAAACCATAACCAGTCCTCATGGTTTTGTCCCTGGAGATATAGTACTTTATATATATACCTCTGCCTCTCTACGAAATTTAGAAAATATGTATTATCTTAAGTAGAACCTTAACCACTTCGGAGCGAAGTAAATGTGTTGACTTATTTCACATTCAGTACTTGTCACCCTTCTTATTGACTTATTTCTCATTCAGTACTTGTCACCCATCGTATTCACATTCGCATCTCATTTTAGTGGTGCAGATTGCAGTGCGAGGAGAAGGGAGAGAGTCCTTATCCCATGGTACGACAAAACAAAAATGCGACAATTTCGCTAGGTGTTAATCCACGAAATGGATAAAGCGCCAATCTTATATCACTTTAAGGATTAGTAGCTTCCAAGCGGCCATTCAATGTGGTCGAGTGATTCACTTTTCAGTGTGTGCAAAGGAAAGTGAACTATCTCTAAGATAGAAATATCTCTAAGATCAGTGAAGTTCAGAAGGCTCTTGATCATCCAAGAGTTCTGGCTACAATTTTCTTTTGAGAACCCGCGAGCTGTGTTAACAAAGCTGATAATTAGCGTTGGTAAAGATGCTTTTCATTCTTATGCCGACTCACTACAGTCTAGGTAGCACTCAGCGAAATATTATTTCTTATCACAAACAACCAATTAAACATATTCCTGCCCAACAAAGACGTTTTCCCATTCACTGATTAACTTTACAAGTCGTTTAATGCACGTGTATGTTTGTATTCGTAACTCAATATATCACCCGATTCCTTCCATCGGAACTCTTAATCAAGGTGTTCCAGCGAGACACAGTACGTTACTGTGCGTTGTAGAAATAGATTTTGTTAATATCTGAACGCAAAAGAAAACTAAAATTGGCCATCAATTAGGAAATTGCATGGAGAGCAATTTCGCAACAAAATCAAACGCCATAAGAATATCATAGGGAATCATCACGAGAAAGATTTCTTGGGCAATAGCGTTTTGGAACTGCACACCATATCAATATTTGCCCCATTTTTCACGTTTCTTCTGCGTTCGTGTTGTTAAGCGACCATCATTCCCGCTTTTTAGTAGTTCTTTTCCAGATGTAGGCACATTCGAATACATCGAAGCACTGATTTCTAGAATTAATTGAATAGCGTATTTTGCTTATAACGTAACTGTTTCATAATTGATGCGCACAGCAGGGGGCGTGAATGCTACAGTAATGTGTTGGCTGGAAATCTTCAAGAGGGGATAGCAAATTTGTTGTTACTAATGTTTTGCACACGCATTTAGAAGAACAAAACATGTTGGCTAGTAGCAAGAATAACTACCTTGTTTGACTAGTCTCGATTATATCTTTGAACTATGCTCTCGTACAGTGGCCTTTATTGACAAACAAGCAATGAATAATCATATGCGTAATATGTAATTGTGCCACCTGCCGAGCACATAAATGATCTGTTTTTTTTTTGGTTGTTTGAAATTTATTTCGATGTACGCCCAAACTTTAGCATCTAGTATCAAATCAAAGCCGCGAGGGAAGCGGTATACTAAGGATCATCACACCGCAGTTGAAGGGTCACATTTCTTTTGCAGGAATTAACCCTGAAAGGATAAGACGAGATAGTTCAACCCGTATGCAATGCAAGGAACTGATTATAAACCGCTGATTGTTGTTCTTTGCATAGTTTTGATGTTCATCTTTTCAGATGGAACACTTTTGAGGTAAATATAAATATTTTTATTTTGCTTCAGAAGAATATTTCGAAACTGATTAATGTAATCATTGAGCCGATTGTATAACGATATCTACGTACTTCATACTGGAGGCAATCGTAGAATATTTAAGAGACTGACTATAAACTCGTTTAGTTGAAGATTTTAAATCAGTAATTATCTTTTTCAAAGCAGCAAGCTTAAAGAGATGCTGAATATATGTTTTAGTAGAATACCATATTTTAATTTTAAAGCTGGTGTCATAAAATTTTCAGTAAAAGTAGTAAACGAAAGAGAGAGTTTGCATTCACCTCAAATGTTCCTTAAATGCGTGTTCTTGGATAAAAATGTTTGTCGCTCACTGAATAGACAGTGAAGCAACTGTATAAAATTCGCTTTCATTTTTGTTCTCACAAAGAATCCTTCTTCTTCAGACAAACAGGTAAGTTTAAAAGGTAATTGTTACCATTTTGCAGGGAATTAAATCAGTTTTTAAACTATTATTAATTCCTATCTAGCTCAGAGGAAGAAATGATGCGTTCGATGGCCGAGGCACAGAATCTCTCCTTTGCCATCAACAAAGTGTTGAAAACTTACGACAAGAAACTTCGTCCTAATGCTGGGGGTAAGACAATAGAGAACTCACACTGATCTCTTTTGTACACTTGCAGGAAAGATTCAGAATCGTTTGAGTCAGGGTTTGTTTAATATGCAGTGTGCTTAACTTACCTCGCCAGATTTTTTATTATAGTTGTTTTCGATCAATTATCAACAGTTTCTAAATGTCTTGATATCAGTAAAAGCTTCTGATTTGTGGGACATATAGTTTAACACCAAAAGTCTTTTAAATTGAACTGCTGTTTTTTTTCTATTGGTAATAAATTATAAACATTTGAAATTGCGAAGAAGTTCGCTGCATTAGTAACTAAACTATGCTGTTTATGTTCTAGCTCATTATATTTCTAACTCCAATTTCTAATCCTCCCGCATCACGAGAAGAGCAAAAACTATACATTTATTTTAGTTATGCCGTATGATATTCCGAATTGAAATCGATAGCCTCTGTTATCAATAACAAAATGAAACAAATCGCACTTAGTAAAGAATATGTTTAGAAGCCTCTGCGCATTTTTAGAATAATAATCGAAGCCTTTAACTCCAAAGAAGAATTCTCTCATCAAACGAACATTTTAATTTAGCAAGTTGTAAAGTGCTTTGTTCCTTTTTTTAATATATTTTGTGTTATGTTAAGCTTATTGTGCCAAGAGAATGTGGTTAATGACCTGTTAAAATATTTAAGCACTTCTTTAATCTATAAAACTATTGTTATTTGAATGAAATAATTATCTTACTTATGTTTCAGGCAAGCCGGTAATTGTTAAAGTGGAGTTCAAAGTCATTTCGTTCGGAGAAATTCAAGAAGTTAACATGGTAAGTTGTGTTGTCATCACTTGCTATGCGAAAGAGATTTGCAAGATTGACAGAACTGATAACAATTCATAATCTATGCTAAACGTGACTGACATCCTAAAATGTGTCGGAAAACTGCAATCCAAGCAGATCAATACCGATAAGGCATGCAAAATAATATTTTACTATTCTTTCTCGCAAACAAAAATAATGACTTTGTTTAAAATGTTCTGTGGTTTAAGAATAAACAGGTTAGTTACACAATTTACTTTTTGAAGAGTCAAATTTAGTTTATGCGCTTTCTCTATACTCTTTAGGTGCAAAATAAACGGGGGAGGGAGGAGTTACAAGAAAACTGTGGGATTTTTTTGAAAACTCAACTGAAACCTGCGCCAAGGTGAAAAATATTATTTCTAAAGTAAGCGGAAGATCGGAAATCTAAAATCTGTAAATATCGCAAGTACAACGTGGTTGGTCAACTCACGTGTAGCTGCAGCGCGGACGTGTGATATTGTGGTCAGTTTCTAGTCTTGACGAACTCTATAGTCGGCGCGTGTTTGTTTGATTAGTTTTCCTTTTCCATGAAAACTGATTGTGCCTTAGTAAACTGAAAGATCTGGCTCATTTTGATTTTCTAATAGACAGTACAAAGAAACAAAATAAGATTAGAAATACCGAAATAAGGTTTTGATGGTCGGACAAAATCGAAAATTTAATACGTGGAGAGGAGAAGTTTATACTGTATAATTATTTAGCACCCAAGAGTAGATTACTTTGGTCTAGGAGCTGCTACATGCTATAAAAGAAACTGATACTGCTTTTTAAGTCCAGACTATTTCACTGAATTTGCCGTTACGGTTAACAGGAATAAAACCAAGATACTCGACTGTGGTTATTTAATTCCTGCGCGTCTTCCGCGAACGCACACTTTTGCGATATCAAAATAACCCTTAAAAATTATATTTTTGCTTTAAAAGGACTGGCATATAACTATTACAGTAATCTTGGCACGTTTTCTATATTGATGTCGGCGTATTGTAACAGAAAAAGATTGCGTAATCTGCAGGCTCAGTGACTTGAATATAAGCAACAGTTTCTTGTTTTTCCAAGATAATTCTTTACTCCGATCCAGCTTGCATGAGCTGAAATAAAATCGAGCATCCCTGATTAATTTACATCAAACTTTCTAACACGCAGTTGACAGTCAGGCATGATTTAAAATTGTTCCTAGAATGATTTATATTAGTTTCTATTGTATGAAGGTGTTTGCGAAACTTTATAATCAGCAACGATTTATTAAAGTTAGATCACTTTCACACACGTACTTCAGCTGTTATTCAACAATCCCTAGCAGAAATCATCTTCAAGAATCAGTTATAACATGACAAACTATTAATCCGGAATACTTGCAACGTACTAAAAAGGCCATAAAACAACAAGAACTTGCCTATATGTATTGTTTATTCTTTCCTTTCTTCTGGAAAGAAAGAAATTGCTTATATTGTCAGGATTTAAGACAGGATACGGACAACCTGAAATAGACTGTTAGGTTACCTAATTTAGTCAGGCACGGCACACAACCTCGTTCCCAGAGCCATCCGCGCGGCAGGGGCCTGCGACACACACACATATTCCAGTTTCAACATTCCTTTATCACATTTTCAGTTAGTTCACAATGTTGCTTAGAAACGATCTCGATTCAGTTCGCGGGAGTCGAAAGGTCGGTATCGTTGGTCTTTTCGAACGTGAGCCTATAGAGAGATAATAGATGCGAGCTCATAACGAACCACTTTAATTTACTTCAAGGGCTCTCCTTTGCACAAAGAGCTTTACTTTTAAACTCTAGTTGGGTATAGCCTCTAAATTAATAGGTTTCTAAGTCGGCGATCAAGTAAGCAAATGATTGGAAGAATCAACCAAAAGGTATTACTCCCGAAGGATGGGCGCCAGCTCAAAACAGCTGAAAAATTCACAGCTATTCACCCCCACGGCAAATACAGAACATATCCAATTTTAGTTGACATATCCTGCCAGAACACGAACGACAGAGAGAAACTATCCGGGAATGAATATACCTGTGTGGTGATATGCCAGTGATTTGATGCTGACGGCCCGAACAATAAGTTGATTTATCTTGTTGTTGTGTTACAGCAATATTCGATGGATATTTTCTTCCGCCAATGGTGGTACGATCCACGATTTGCGCACAACTTCAGCAAGCCATTTACGATGGCGGCTGATCCCACAAAGTTGTTTTGGACTCCCGATACATATTTCTGGAATGTCAAAAACTCTAAATATCACCGCGTGACTCGTGAGAACATGAGGGTTATGATACATCCGGATGGACGCATCTACTTTAGCGCAAGGTTTGAGACATCAATTATTTTTAAATGAACCCCTCTAACATTTTGGTATCAGTTTGGTATCAAACTGCAGATTTTTGCTGAGACATGTGCCTCGGTTCACCTCATACTGGCTACGGCCATGAGGGTCCATTCATACACGAGCAAAGCGGCACTGACTAGAACTTTTATTTCCTGTGATGGAACCCTCTTCCCTAGATACAAGGGTTTTGTCAATTATATTAGATACACTCATACACGGGCAAAACACTGGCTAGAAATATATTTCCTGTGATAGAACTCTCTACTCTGGAGATGAACTATTTGTTAATTATGGTACATACACTTATACACGGACAAACCACTCTCAGGATCATTTTACATATTTTTTTGGTACCCATTGTACTTAGAATGCTAACAGGCACATGTCGAGGGTTTTTTTCAGAATAACACTGACAGCACAATGTGACATGGATTTACATCTGTACCCCATGGACACTCAGCAGTGCTTCCTCCGGATTGAAAGCTGTAAGATCAAACTTTCAACAATATATTACTCTGTAATGTTTCAACACACATCAAACATTGATAAGATAGCTCAATTAGGTACAGTAGTCAGTATGTTGACCCGATACGGTTACATTGTGGAAGTATGACACAACATGGAAGGAAATGATATTGGCTGTTTGAAATATCGATATCCTTTTACAGGTATATAGATATTCATGAATTGTACTCTGTGTCGTAGTTTATTCTATGGCTTGATAGTGCTGTTTGCGCGCGCTGTTCGCTCTTTTTAAATCTATAATTTAATGTGCATTGATTGTTACACTATGCGTTGTTATTTACGGTTACAACTTTGGTTTTCCTTATCTGTTTGATCTTCTACTAACGTTTGTTCAGTAATTGTGCTCACATGGTGGGTGGCTCCTCCAAAAAATAATGTTCTAATTGGTATCGGATTCCAATGTACAACTGCACACATTTTAGTATCCTACTGATGATCAGTTACTGATTTGTGTTATATTTCAAGAAAATAGTTGTCTGCTGAAGAATAATGACAGCTGTCTTCAAGTTCACATTTACGTTCAAATTCTGTTGATTTCCGACTGACTATGCAATCTTGCAGTGGAATGAGACTATTTTCTACTATTCTTACACACTACTCGTCGGCCCGTAATGGGGCGGATCCAGAATCTGAGGGAATTATGAGGTTCGGTCAATTTTCCGCATAAGGCGGGTCCATGCTGGGGCGCGTTCCCTCATGCAGAAAAGGTATCGAAATGTAGTCCCCATGCAAGTGTTTGGAGAGATAATCCTGGGTCACTATTTAGTAAACCGTCAGTTTTTGTTATATTTTGAAGCATAGAATATAATTTCAAGGGTAATATCAAACATATCAGTCATATGGTCAAAATATTTGCGTTTATTTCACTTTAGGTGGTTCTACCAAACCACCACTGGATTCTTCCCAGCCATGTACTGGCATCTATAGTTTGCATTCATCGGGCTGTGGCGTATATTGGGGCCTTAGGGCATGGTTTTCCCTACCACAAGCTTTGAAACCACAACAAAATTATGTACAACTGAACTAAACAAATTACATTTTGTCATTTCAAATTACATTTGTCAGTTCAATAAACGAATTCAGAACTTAGCCTCCTTTCGATCTTGGTTGTTCAGTATATTTCCTACTTTAGCATTTGACACACTAGATATCGATTCTACGAATGTGTGTTGTAGAACTCAATCATTCTCAAGCGGATCCTTTAAACTATCATGCTGTTTCGGTTTTTGAGCTCGTTTTCTTCTTACTTGAAAAGTTAGCTAAAGTTTATAGTGGACGATTACTGTCGTTCATAAATCGAGTTATTTTATATTTTCAGATGCTCCGACGAAGGGCTAACCCCAAAACGTCAGCTTTTTTCATGTTTCTTCCTACTTCATGGCGCAGAAAATTGTTAAGTCAACCCTTGGTTGATTTTAATATGCGAAATATATAGTGCTCGGGTGAAATTCGAAAATGGGGAACCTTAAATAGAAGAAAAACAGCCAGATATTTCATCACTCAACAGATGCACATACAGTTGCGGATGTGGACTATGAGTGGAGAGGTGGATCAAGCCAAGGGATTGAAATTGTATCAAAACAAATGGCCCAGTTTGATCTGTTAAAAGTGTCAACCAGTACAAAAGCTTCAAAGAATAGTAAAGGTACGTTCAATAATCTAACTGGGGTATAGTGTCGCACATTCTTGTATAACTAACCTTGACTGACGAAAAGATAAATAAAACATCGCATTGACCATTTAATTTTAGAAAAACATCTTCAAACATCACTAGTAGCCAAATGATGGTCCATACGAACGGTTGTGCATAGATATGTTCAATATCACGATAGCAGAGCCGATGGCATCTGGTGCCTTGAAATGGACATATGCCTTTAAAAATATTTGCTCGGGTTATTTCAAAACGTTCTCGTTATAATTACTGATATCATGATCATTTACAAAACACTATAACGTAACCTTGACCCAGCCACCTTAGGGCCGTCTTGTTAATGTTTCCATCACTGAGACAACCAACACAGCAACATATACAACGATTTTCAAACTACTTTCAGTTTTTCGTGTATTGCTACGCATCGACATTGAAAAAAATACTACAGTGAAATGTACTTTGTGCAGCAATGCCCTATTTCAACTGTACAATAATTAATAAAAGGTTTATAACTCAGTTGTCAATTCCAGGTGCACAAGCTGGATTATTTCCCAATAAACACAAAAAAGCCCCTGAAACATTCCCACAATGTCAAAACACTGAACATTGGTCATGGCCTCTTGTCTGGTGATAAACAATTGGAATGTACAATAATGGTTATAGGTTAGGGATGTGGCTGCGGTTGGTAAATATATGTGGAATGTACAATAATGGTTATAGGTTAGGGATGTGGCTGCGGTTGGTAAATATATGTGGCCGTGAGGCTGAGAGTAGACGTTTGATTTCTAAACTAATCTTCAAGAAGCTTGTGGTTCTACGTAATCTGATAAGTGGGCGTGGAATTTGTCTCTGCATATCTCTCAATGGCGAGTGAGGGAATGGAAGCATTGAATGGAAAAATGTTGGATAGTGGATGTGCTAATGTCTATCACGTTCCTCAATAATTTTTTATTATTAATATTATTATTATTATTATCATTATTGAAAATAAGCAGTAATCTTGACGCATGTATTTGTTGATATGCATTTAATGAACGCACACAAGGTAGCGGGCCGTTAGCTGATGAGTTATCTATGCACGTATAGTATCCATAGCAACCCGGTAGACTATTTCAGTATTACAACCTCAAGACATTCACAAAGCACACTAGCCCTAAGCTGAGACTAAGAAAGGAAGGCGTCTGATTATTGATTCAGTTGAGGAATGAACCGACTGGAACGCAAGTTAAAAAGCCGCTTTCACTCAGGCAATATATCCCAATATGATCGCCTCAACTGTTTATAGAGCGCTGTATTTGTGCAGATAGTTGCATGGGGTCAGTATTTGAAAGTTTTATTAACAGCACCGACCATTTTTTCCGTTTTGTTTAGTCAAAACCACTGTGGAACAACCTATTGCTTTGCTTGGCCCGTTATCCATTTCAGGGACCTGATAGTTACCTTTGTCTGTTACGTTACTAACAAAGGTAAATAAAGGACAGAGACCCAATTATCTTCCAATACAGTTTTGATTTTTAATTGTCTTACAATAAATATATACGGTGTGTTTCTCAGAATGTTTTCATGCTTTAAATATCATTACTATATATCCTGTTCCTGAACCATATTTATTTGTAAATTCTAATGCACGATTTCTCTTTACTTTAGCACACATTAAATGCTGGATATAATTGTTATACTGATTAATATTTCCTGAGTGGGTGGGATCATGTTCAATAACTTTAAATGGCAAGTTAAATGGTATTTTTGATAAATGATACACACGAATATGCTCTTGAAAGAATTGATATTAACCCACCTATATTTGCTCGATTTCATCAAACAGGTTCGTTTGCAAGCCTCAAGGCAACGTTCACGTTCCGTCGTCGAATGGAATATTTCGTGTCGTCGGTCTACGTTCCGTCCGTAGTGCTTGTGGTTCTATCGTGGTGCTGTTTTTTTATTCAGCCCAGCGCTGTACCAGCACGCATTGCGCTCAGCATTACCACAATCCTCACCACTATTCTTCTCTCGGGGTCTGTAAACGCCAACATGCCCAAGGTAATCTAGTAATATCAGATAATTTGATCTAAGTGTTTGTTCAGTTGCTTGTTTTGATAACACAGTTTGGCAGAGTAAGTGAACACGTAGAAAGTGATCAGGTGAATCAAACAAACTTGTTACAGACCAACTTCTTTCAACTATCTTTCTGAATTCTGATATTAATTCGTCACTCGTAAAAAATTTATTTCGGTAAAAGATATTCCGGCTCTCACCAGTGAAAGACAATCGCTTTTCTGGTTGGCTCGATAATAGACGAATTGAGGAAACGTTTAGATTCAATAGTGCAAATAGAACTATAGATTACTGATCGTCTCTTATTCAGGTCGCAGCAAGGCTAGGGAACGGAAGAGGTCGTGCCCCCTCGCCCACCCCACCCTTCTCAGTATTGTCCTATAATTTACTAGCTACTTCAGATTCATAGGAAGACGTAGTTACCGACATGTCAACGTGCATGAGCAACTGGTCCATCAGCCCACCCGTTTGTCCGTTATTCCAGAACAGTAGTCCTTCCAGAATCATTTTTGTTTATCACTTAGACAAAGGCGCATTTTTTAATCATTCTTAACGAGGTTAACCGGAGACAATATATAAAGTTCTAACGAGATACTCTTGTACAACAATATTACTTTCTGCTGTCGTGACGATAACTTTTTTTAAATTCCTGAAATTGTGATGAACGAGTTTTTTAAGTAAATTCTGTAATACATAATTATGTTAGTAATCAAAAGTTTTGTTATTCGGCTTCTGACTCGAGTTGTGCCCTGCTAGGCTTGTACCAGGAGAAGGTACGATGGTTCCATAATAATATAATAATAATGGTACATTTAATATATAAAGCGCAAATTCCATGTTAAATGTTCAAATGCGCATATTTACAAAAATTGTAAGAAATTATACTAGTTTAAAAGCTATCTAAAATATAACAATATATATACATTCAATTCAAGTATAAAAATGTTTCTTAAATAAAAATGTCTTAAGTTGGGATTTAAAAGACCCGAGAGACTCAATGTTTCTTAAATAAGATCGGAGACTGTTCCATAATGTGGGGTTGGCTCGAGCAAAAGATCTGTCCCCAAGAGTCTTAGCGGAACGACCAGGTGGAACAGGAAGTAGTGGTGCTTGGTTGGATCGTAGGGAGTAAGAAGATTGTTTCTTGACAGATATGAGTTCCTTGATGTAGTTAGGTACTTGGTTATGAAGAGCTTTGATGGTGATGAGGAGTACTTTGTACTGAATACGGTATTTTACCGGCAGCCAGTAAAGATCATGAAGGACAGGCGTTATATGACAGAAGCGATTTTTGTTAGTGATAAGTCGAGCGGCTGTATTCTGAAGTTTCTG
>JANSTR010144931.1:0-11529 GCA_025434805.1 Antipathozoanthus remengesaui | reverse complement strand
CAACAGCAACAGCAACAGCAACAGCAACAGCAACAGCAACAGCAACAGCAACAGCAACAGCAACAGCAACAGCAACAACAACAACAACAACAACAACAATTTATTTCCACTTAGTTTTATAGATGACTTACATAAATACAGAATCAAGAAAGTTGGGTAGTGGATGGACACCCGAAAAAACTTTAAGAGCTAATCGAGTCAGGTGCCCATTATATTGGAAGTTAAATGAAAACTTGTCAGGGAAGGACTTGAACACGAGCTGTGAGAACTAATTCATTTTTACCAGGGGAAGGAAATTTCTTGTCAGCCAGAAATATTTGATCTCCTCGCTTCCATGATTTTGTTTTCAAATTAATTAAATGACATAACTTTTTTGGCATAAAGAAATGAATGACCATTTAACGTTTTTCCAACCTGAGCGACGGATAAGGGTTGATAGTAGAGCGAAGAATGTATGAGTCTTGAAAGCATTTGTTAGCTCTCGAGGCCTGCAGACTTGTTCGTCGAATATTAGTTTTTGTTTATCATCCTTTTTGTAAGAACGCCTAACACTGCTTTCAGTGTCGATATTCCACTCGTTTTAGCCTGCATAGCAAGCGCTCCGGTTTGCTTTTTATAACGTGACTCAATCGAACGTGACGTGACCGCGCCAGCTGTAGTTGCGGGCAAACCTGCTAGCAGGCTAACTTGTTTCAAAGCGTGTGATTTATCGTGTTTATATCGCAGTCAGCTGAGTGACGATTCCACAGTTTTTCCCCCATTTTTTTAAAAACTCCTTTTCTGTATTTACTTAAATATAAAGCTGTTTCTAACCCATCTAGTTTCTCGCAAAGGGTGTAACTGTTTATTTATTTTAATGCACAGCCTACTTTCATGGCCAGTCGTTTATCGTTGATTCTCATCGAAAGGATGTCGCTGGTCTCCTCCCAGCAACATTTGTCACCGCGAGAATGACAATAGCAAATCCGGGAACTTGGATGCTCAACTGTCTCGTGAATGACCACTACTCTGCAGGTACGTACTGCGCATGTACAAACAATTTCCGTAATAGTGCGTAGTTATTGGTTTTGGCAGCAGTGTTTTGCGCAGAAGCTCTCAAATTCAATAGAATTGCGCAAGTTTTGTTCAATTGAAGCAAAGCTTCTAACTCAATGGAGAGGTAGTTCCTAGTAAAATCGGAGATTACATTAACATTTCCAAACACAAATGAAATGAATATATGATCAGTTATTATAAAACATGGTAAATAATAGGGATTGTCTTTGAGCTGTAGAGAATACGTGAGGTAAGGTTTGGCAGGGTTTGGCAGTAAGTTTGTCTTTGTATAATAACTAATTATTACCAAGTATGCATTAATTGTCACTTGCGTTCTGAGATACTAATTAATGTATTAGGATACCAGGTTTGGCGACTCATTCGATAGTTAAAATTGTAATTTCTGTCTGAAGTGTCGAAATGGATGTTTTCTTGAAATTACTTTAGCAAAACGAGGTATTTCTGAGTGCTGTAGGACGCAGATCTTCGTGTTGTGATTTATTAAATCACTGCAAAATCATGCAACCATACTTTATCATTAAATCTGTTGAAGAAAAAACTACAAATTTTTTCTTCCCTTTTCTGCTTTTCCTCCGAAGGCATGTTTGCGTTTTTTAATGTCACGAGGTGTACGAAAAATGGCGCACGCCCTTTCGTCCAGACTGGGGGTGTTACCCGTACGTATTACATAGCTGCCGAGGAAGTTATCTGGGATTATGGACCTAGCGGGATGAACAACTTTCAAAATGGAGGGGGAAAACTTAACAAGTCTGGAAGGTAGGTTTGTAGTGTTGCGCTGTCACCTCTAAGAAATGTCGGGGGGGGGGGAGTGCTACTGAATGTCAGGGGGTATATGTGACGGTAAGTCAGATTTTCGGAAGATTTTCTTTTCAACTACAAAATACTTCTGTTGTTGTTTCTTTGAATGTATCATTGGTGTAGCTCCTCAAAACCCTAATGCATAACCCGCTCATGCACTGTAACTTTACAACGTGTAGACATGGATTCCAGATTGTGCACTTGCTGGGCAGTCGTCCTGTATATTGTACCGGTGTATATAAAGATCAGCAACATTCCTGTGGGGAAGGAAGCGGTAGTGTGATCCATAAGAAGAATGCAAACCAACCCAAACTTCCTTCAGTTGGACATGTACAATTTACGCTTACTTTGTGATGCACAAAGCAAGATGTACATATCAAGTTCATCCAAATTACTTAAAATTAATTATCATTGTCATAATCGATTTATTGTTTACTGTTTCGAAAGTGTATTTCATTTGAAATCAACCTTGCTGGGTGCATTTCTATTCTAGAATACGGTCGATCAAACGCACCCAAAGAGCACAGCTGCAATTTCTGATTGGGATATCTCAATAGTTTTCAAGAACTTAAAAGACTTGTGAGTTCATAAACACATATATAAGATTGTTCAACTCCTTGTTTTCAAACGTGTTTCGTTCACGTATTATGAAGGTATGGCTTCACTGCAAAAGAATTAGACACCCTATTGATATAGATATCACGATATATTTCACACCAAAGTATTTGAAAATTCATAAAAGCGGAAGACAGCAATTTGTTTATCGATTATAATTTTGCCAAAAGAAATCTTATATTTTCTAAAAATCTCGACATTTTCTAAAAATCTTTTCAAAATCTATGAATCCCTAAAAATATCCGAATTTTTTTTTATCTAAGCCTAGTATATATAATCTCATTAGCTGAGTAACTGATCAGCTTTTTGTTGCTGGATTGATGGGTCTAATCAAGTTCACTGCTTTGTTTCTAGCGATAGAAACTGATAACTAAAACATAAATTATTATTTATGGTAATTGTTTATGATTAGCCAAATTATTTCTTACTATTTACTATAGTATTATTATTGTTATAGTATTATATATATAAATATACTACATATCCTTGTAAAGAAATCATGCCAATAAAGCTATTGTTTACTGTTTTGTTTCTAGCGATTCTGCTGTGTTTTTCACTCGTGGAAAGCACACTATCGGAGGCCAGTACAAGAAAGCCCTATACTTTGAATACATGAACGGTTTGTTCACGGTCAAGAAAGCAAAAGATAATTTTCTTGGTTTCTTGGGACCAGTTATTCGCGCCGAGGTGGGGGACACGATAAAAGTAGTTTTCAAGAATATGGTAAGCTGATTTTAACCAGTGATAGCTCATTGGGCATAGAGCGGGTGGATGGGTGGATTTGTGGTGGATCCCGCAAGTCCTCTATAGCTTATTTGCTATATATATATAAGCCATCAGTAAATTATTTTTTTATGAAAAGAATCCGATCCAAAACTTTTAAGTTAAAACCCTTAACCCTATCTTACACCACCCCCTGCACGTTTAAGGGTTAACGTAGATGGCATTGTTTTGTTGCACCATTTTCCTTAACTCTACTGACAAAAATAGCTAGGAAGGTTTGAAATAAGTGCGTTTTTGTTCAAGTTTGTCAGTTATATACAGTTTGATTTGATACGTATGGTGTCTTGTACAAATGAAACAATCTATAAGGAATAATTTCAAATATTTGGCAACAGGCTTCCCGCAACTACAGCATTCACCCTCATGGAGTGTTTTTTAACAAGTCGAACGAGGGAGCCTTGTACCGAGACTTTACATCCGGGAAAGAAAAATTGGATGACGTTGTCCAACCCAACATGACTTACGTGTACACGTGGTCTGTCCCCGATGAGGTGGGACCTACGTCTGAAGATCCACAATGTCTCACGAGAGCTTACTACTCCAGTATTGATCCCATAAAGGACACTCACTCCGGTAAGAATACTTCAGAGCACTTTTTGACGCCCTCAAATTGCTTTAAAGAAGCCCTTTTGCCCTCACGAAAGGGTAGAGCTAGGGGTGGTGAATGGTAAAATTCGAGACTCACCGAGACGCGAGATCCTTGATTTAAAATTCGAGACTGAGACTCAAGCTATTTCAGCAAAACGAGGTTCAGAGACGGAAAAAACACCAGGATAAAAACGAGATTTCGAGACTCACTGATTCGAGATTTTGAGACTGAACCAATACTGTGCGAGACTCACCATTTTCTAGGAACTATTCACCAGCCCTAACGTTCTGATGAAAGATTTAAAAAAATATTCGCAAACGGGGATATATTATTATGTTCTTGCCTATTCTGTGGCAATACCCAAAGGTAGTAGCAGAATAAGTGGAGAAATATATCAAAATATTCCAATGTTCAAACAAACGAAAACAAACCATTGTAAGTTAATTGATTATTCAAGGCTATTTCGGATATTCTGCCCAAAACGAACATAACCTATACTCCTTATAGTTTTTTGATTCACCAGACTTTCAACTCTTTTACCTGCCAGAAATGCAGTTCGTGTATTTTGAAAATGAAAAGAATATTGTACAGATCATCTGGCTTCACAAATTCTAAAGAGATGTGATTTTGGGTCTGGTTAAAAATAGCGAGTCGAGAGAAAAATATAGCGTGGATTAAAAAAGAGGAACTTTTGAAAATCGAATCTGATGTAGCGACCATGGGCGAATGTATACTATTACTGACGAAGATACAATTCATAAGACGAGCGATCAGCTTCCACAAACAGTGATATGATGCAGGCAATATCCGCTTTACTATAATCGAGCACGCCGCAAACAACGTGATAACGCATCTTTTGAGACCAAACCACTCTATAAAATCCGGCTCTTAGATCTTTATTTCTTCCTAATATTTTAATATCTATATACGATATTTTGCTGAGTGCTTTCAGGTGGGCGCCATTCAATATAGCGTTTTACGGACGATGATTTGCGCAAATCGTATCTCTACCTTGCAAAGTCAAGTATTTTCATGCCGCTATCGATCGCTGATGTGGAGTTATGCTGGATTCAACGGTCAGCGTAACTCAAACTCTTCTCTTGATAAGCCAAGGGAAGCATCAACGCAGTGCTACTCGCCTCGCTTGGCGACAGACCCCTCTGGGTCAAATTACCTTCTCAGTATAGGCCTTCATTCTAACCATATATGGTTTTTGTTTAGTCCAATTAACCATAATTGTTTTGTTTAGTCATGAATACCAATTAATGACTTTGTTTAGTATGTCGGGAATACCTTTATATAGTTTTGATTAGTCGGAAATACCTATATACACTTCAGTTTTTATTAATAACAAACTTAATAAGAACAGTGAGGCTCAAATCGTCGAAAAATAAGAACAAATTAAGAACAATCTGAGGCTGAAATGAAAATGTTAAGAAAAAAATAACTTTAATAATAATGGTGAGACACAGCAAGCAATCACACTCAGTTATTTTAATACAAACAAACTCTAATTGTAACAAATACTGTGCTGTACTGTATACTGTGTTGTCGTACCTCCTTCAAAATTTCTACTCGGTCACTACATATATTAAATTACAGACATAATGTATGCCAAAAAATATTCTATTGATTAGATTATAAACTCAAAAGCAACTACACTCCTACAGGCATTTTAGTCGATTCTCAGCCATTAAAAAATATATGGCAGTTAAGAACAAAATAAGAACAATTTGAGCCTCAAATTGCTGAAAAAAATAAAACATTGAGCCTGAGCAAAATTTTACTGGTTCTTAATAAAAAAAGTGTATAACAACAACAGCAAAGACTCGAAAGACGCACAGCTAACGCTTTTCATATAGCCTTGATTAACTGATTACTTAGTATTTCTCGCTTTTAATTATTTTGTTGTTTTCTCAAATTTCGAAACCTTTTCAAGACATCTTTCAATATTTGCTTTCTTATGATGTAGATATGGATGCCGCTCACGGCATACAAAACGCGCGCGGAAAAAAAATGCAAGGTCTATTCCAAAAGCTGATAATATTATGTACAGTGATTCAAGTATTTCATTATTTTCTAAACATTTGGTTTAGCATGGATTACATAGCGAGAATCAAAGGGAGTGATTTATCTTGACAGCTATCTGTATACATTTTGTTAAATTTAAGTGCAGAGAAGAGGAAGATAACACCGCCGCATATTAGTTTGTAGTTTGTGGCGTTTTAAAAGGATGGATTTGTAAACTGACAGATAAACAGATTGCTGATAAGGGCTTGAAAGTGTTTAGAAAAATAATTCCATGAACCTGCATGATTGGCCTCAGTTTTTATCTGAAAGAACAGATAGACTATTCGTATCTGTAAGCCCACAAGACTAAGGGAAGCCGCACATATCGATTTGTTCCGCGAGAAACGTCAGGCGATTTATCGATAATTCTATTTGAAACTCAAACAATTCGGTTTGATGACCTTTATGCTGTATCAGTATATGTATAAAGATATACCAAATTCCAAATGCATATACAATAAAACAATCACAATATTAAAGCACAAACTGTCCGCGCACCACGGACAGTGTACATACACTCCCAGTCCGTGCTTGACTCGCTCTGGCATAACTGACATCTCTACACTCGAGATTCACAAGATTACAATTTTTTTTTAAAATATCAACAGCGATGTTACATGATGATTAAAATTTACAGCGATGTTTAAAATTATCTGCATACTGGATCACTGTGCGTACTGCTACAAATAATTTCAGTCGATTTTTTTGCATGGTTTTGATTGGCAAGAGATTGCAAAAGTAGACAAGACGTTATTTCTGGAGGCGAAATAACTAATCACTTTATTTAATACTACAGCATTTTCTTATCTTAAATTTAATGAAGAATTAAAACAATTTAAAAAACTATTGCGTCCGACAAAAAATAATTAACCAGAGGGAGAGATATCGTTCTTTTAGGGCCAAACCTTCCGTACATGTGAACTCTTTCGCTAAGAAAAACAACACAAAATATCAGAAATACCAAACCTTTGGATAATTGTATGGGCGTCATATTGTTGGCACCAAATGTATAGCTATATAGTATAAAATTTGGCGCGCTTTCGAAACCAAGGGTACTGCCATAATTTTGGGATGGGGATGTTCGCCAGAACAATTCAATTCGGCCAATATCATAGACATTAAACTGGACATGGTCGAACCTTGTTTCAACCCCTATAAACACTAATACCATTCACAACTTCCATTTTTGTAACGGGGTCAGAGATTTTATTTCTCTTTCTCCGTTTGGGCCCATTTCCTTACTAGGGCTATCGCTCAGAAGGAATTAATTGGGGTATTTGTACAGCACTGCAACTATTACCATAAATTACTATATCTGTTCCTTTTTTGTAGTCAGTGATCTCGGCGCGGCAGAACTGTTTCATGTGTTTGTAGTGTTTACAAAACGTTTATATTCACCAGTCTTCTTGATCGGACACCCAAACAGATAACAAATTCCAGAAGAGTTATCACTTTTGCGAAAAAGAGAAACCATAGGCCACGATTGAACAGAGTTAACCGTTAAGAGATACGACGATCATCCCCGCCGGTCCGGTCGATATGGAACAAATATTGTATTTCACTCTTTGTACCGGCATGTTTGCTAGAGTGAAATTATGATACAACTGTAAGTTTTACAACCGTCCATACTGACAATAGCAACGATGTGTTATTGAAAAACCAAATGAGCAATAAGTAGTTGTCATGTTTGCTATTTGTATAAACATGTATTTGCATCACACTGTACTTGCTCTAGTGTTTCGCGGAAGCCGCAAGACTCGATCATATCTCCTCTCTACAAAGTTGTCACCCCAGCAACCAGATTGAGCGACCCTCCCTCTGAGCCCAAGGTGTAATACGTCTCGTGCAAACGAAAGAGGAAGACACAACGGATCGCGGTGGCTCCAGAAGAGTTATCTCTTTTCCATGCAAACAGGGCCTACATTCTAAATTGATGTTGGCTTTATCAAATATTGCTTTAGTATAAACAATACTATTACTTATACATTAAAACCTAAGCCAACATTTATCCGAAGCGTGTCAGTTCGTATCTTTGGATCAATCTACAATTTTCCTCCTTTGCACTCTGAAAAGCTTTAGTCTGTCACCGATCATGTTCGGTTAGAGAAATGGGAGTCGTTGGGGTTATAACAACGCTGCTTTGCAACTGATTTTATCGACCGCAAATCAACCTCCAGGAACCGCCAGCGAAGAGGTCTATTGAGCAAGCTGTGTACCGAACTACAAATAAACGTAGTAACAATAGCGCGGACGGGTTATACACGTGTTTAAAACAAATAAAACAAGGTTTCAATTGGAATAACATAAACACGTTCTTGAAAATCCTTATTGAAATTCTCGTAGCCTCAGTAACCGAACAGAACCTTTTACTTCAAAGACAATGGTCATAGATGAGATGTGCAGAATAAAAATAAATACTCTCGGTTCACAATTCTGTAAGCAAAACCCTTTCATTTTGTGAATTTAAGCAAGTACATACTGCAGATAAGAACCTCGTAATTCAGTAAATGGAGCTATAGAGTTCAATTTGAGAGAATTAGTCTCTGCAAGTCAAATACTGACTGTGTTTCATTTGCAAAACAAATGACCAGCAAACCGCGTGTTCGCTGACATGTACATGCGTGGTTAATGTAAATATTGCTATCGCAAATGCTGCTTGGCCGATCGAAGCACTCACACCACAAATTAGCCGACCTCCTGAAATCAGTTATTTTCATCCGAATTTTGAAAGCTTGTTAAATTACGAGTGTATAGGGCAAAACAATGAATGATGCTGCTAACATCAGCAGTGATATCATTGTCACGAGTAGAACAGAGCCCGATCGCGATGGATCCCGCCTCGCTTATTTAACTGCAGAAGTTGGAATCGCGACGGCAGGACTGGTATCAAACATGCTCGTTGTTGCAACGATTGTCTGCTGCAAGAAGTTGCGCTCCGTTAACTATCACCTCATCCTTAACCTGTCCTTTTCAGACCTTGGTATGTTGCTCCTAACCTTCCCGTTTGCTGTTAATATGCAAGAGAGAGGAAGCTGGTCCGAGTTTGTTTGCTTAAGTTTCTTACCGATCTCTGATGTGTTCCAAGGGGTGTCATTTTGGACGATAACTGCCATCGCTATAAGCCGCTATCGAGTATTACACGATGGTAACCACAGAATCGGGAGAAATACGTTGAAAAGGATGTCGTGCTTGATTGCATGTATATGGCTGGTTTCTTTCGTTTTTGTCTCGGTACCTCTCATTCTGACCATAAGGTACATTGAGACACCCACAAGAGGCATGTGCCATGTTGAATTTCCAAAGATCGAAGGCTACGACAAAGACTTCCTGAAGAAAATTTACACATTGGTGATTCGCGTCGCACTCAACTATGTTGTCCCTCTGGTAATAATCGCATTTACGTATATTGTGATCTCGATGCGCATCAGCAAAGCAAGCCGTCAGCTAGAGTGTGCCATGCGAGAGCGTCGCCCAACAGAACGAAGCTTGGTGGGAATACGTATTCGTTCATGTTTGAGGCGTAACTATCGAGCAAAAAGACTGTTAACTCCTTTGGTTTTAGTTTTTGCCATAACAGTTTTCCCTTTCAACCTGCTGCGCGTGCTGCAATTTTGTGAGCTCAAAATTTCATATCACCAAGCAAAATTGGCCTGGATCGTGTGCCTCGTTTTCCTGATATCTCATTGTGCAATCAACCCCGTTATATATTGTGTTGTAAACCCGGACTTTTACCAAGAAATGAAAAAGCTGCTTCACAAGTCCTTCACAGGGGTACAAACGCTGTTCAGGAAGGCCAGCAGTTTCTTCCAAAAGGATAAAGTTCCAGTTCTACAACAGAACACTTCTCATCAACCAGTTCAAATACCTTACCCATCTTAACAACTGCAAAATTGCTAACAAACTCCGATTTTGTCCTGACTTGTTGGGAATTACCCGACACTAGCCGATTTTCTGTCTGCAACAAAAAAATCAGGAATCTCCCAACAAAACCATCGGCTAATGTGTGATGGGCTTTAGGTATCCTACTGATGAACCATTACTGATTTGTGTTTATTTCAAGAACATATATATAGTTGTCTTAGAATGCATGTATTAATACCCATATATAAAATAGACGTGAATTTAATAAGTTGGCGTTAGGGTGAGACCAGTAATAAGATAAGCACAACAGAAGGATGAAATAGGCAGTGTGAACAACGTGTTTCACAAGGTCTTTGCCGGTGCCGCCTCATTCTCATCTTTGTCAGTTCTTTCTGAAAAACATGGAAGACTGCATGCGCAAGAAAAAAACTGGAGCTGAGAAGAGAACAAATGCAGCAAGCTGATATTGCGTATATGCTCAGCCCAAGAGCATTCCAAGAGAATCAGAGCCGCAGAAACAGTCTCAAGATTTCTGGGGTCACTGAAGACAGGAACGAGACTTGGCAGGTTGAGAATCTCTTGAAAATCAAGCTGAACATCAATCTTGGCGAGGTCAGTAGTATTGTAACACGCCCAGCGCACCAGCAGATGGTCTGACATCAGCAAACTGACGACACAATTGGCGGAAGTGACTGGAGCCGGGCAAAGCTGCTGCGCCGAATACCTGCATGTTTGTACTTTCAGGGGGCCGCCGAGGAGAAGGCCGGGCAGGAGGAGAGCCTTGCTCGCCCCCTCCTCCCTCTCCCAAATAAACACACTGACAAAATGTATTTTGAGCTCCTCCAATCACAAGACAGCATCACACACCCACCCATCCCCCATTTTTTGAAGTAGCTGCGCGGCGGCTGACTATAGACACTATAGTTAAGAAGGAGATTACACTATACAGATCACACACTGAGACTTACACTGGAAGCCATCGTAAAATTGTAACAGAACTATTAAATTCTCATTGATTCATTTCAACATCAGAACTCGGAAGTCTTCGTAAACATTGCAGTTCATGATAAAACGTATTTGGTCTGACTTCCTCTGCAATATTTCCTTTTCAGCAACACGGCTTAATACTAGAGATGATATTGGATCCGTGTTTGCTTGACTCAGTTACCACCTACCAATCGCTATAACAGGGCCAAATGAGGTTGGCGGCAGAGGAATAGCCTGTATATAAGCAGTGACTATAAGTTTAAAGTGAGCGAATTAAGATTATTAGTAATGAAACTCGATTTGTAAGTCAGAAAAATTGAGCTGCTTTTGCTCGAGTAACTTATTTGCCCGGCTTCGGAAACAAATATATATATTTATTCAAACGTTACCGTTTCACAGAAATCAGGGGCCGCAGAACACGGGGGCTAGGGTGGGGGCTAGGGTGGTGGCTAGGGTGGGCTATTGCCCCCACTTTTTTCGCCAATTTATCTTGCGTGTTTGTTCCTTGAGTCTTCATTGTTTCGAAATGTAGTCAGGAAATATTTATCTAATCTAGTACTGTGAATAGAAAGTTCATTCTAAACTGTAATATAGCAATATAAAAACGTCTGCATAGAAACTGTGTGATTTAATGCAATTAAACTGATCCAAAATTGAAACTCGGCTATTTTAGGACCGCGCAAAACAGCCTGTTTTAGCCATTTCAGAGGCCGTAAATTTCAAAATTGTGGCGAGCGCTTCATCCTCGGAATTCAGCCCCCCTCCCCCCA
>JANSTR010144920.1:0-11531 GCA_025434805.1 Antipathozoanthus remengesaui | reverse complement strand
GTCACTAAGCAATGCTACTGCTGTAATCTCTACTGGATGATATCTCAATTACTGTCACTAAGCAATGCTACTGCTGTAATCTCTACTGGATGATATCTCAATTACTGTCACTAAGCAATGCTACTGCTGTCTTATCTCTACTGGATGATGCCTCAATCACTGTCACTAAGCAATGCTACTGCTGGAATCAATACTGGATGATGTCTCCATCACTGTTACTAAGCAATGCTACTGCTGTAACCTCTACTGGATGATATCTCAATTACTGTCACAGAGCAGTGCTACTGCTGTAATCAATACTGGATGATGTCTCAATCACTGTCACTAAGCAATGCTACTGCTGCAATCTACTAGATGATGTCCAAATCACTCACACTGGTTACTATCAAGTTGTGAGAGGATTGGCATAAGAATAAGAACATTCTGACTATATCCCCCGACTTGGTCGGACCTCGTGTAAAATATCACTGACTTTAAACATATAAAATTTCAGTGTACATGAAGGTTTCACTGTTCCTTCCTTTTCTTGTTAAGACGTTCGATATGCTTGTATAATTACTCTATAACTTTGTGCAGACATAACAAATTTTCCCGAACGCAAGCAAACTTTCCCTGACCTCGAATATAATTCAATTTTCCCGACTCTTAACTGGCTGTGGCAATCCTGTGCAATACATCTTGTATTATGGAAATTTGTTAACACAAAAACTAATAAATTGCTGTCAAAATCTCTATGCTATCACTGGCACTGTCCGCATTGCTATCATTGTCATTGTCACTACCAATGTTGTTGTTCCTGTCAATGTTATTCAGTAACATCATCCCTGCCACTGTTGTCGTTGCAAAAGCCAGAGTTACTGTCGTTACTAAACTGTGTTTCAGTAACAACAGAAAACAAAAGACACTTTTACCTTTTTCTCTTCCTCTGGCTTCAATAACAGTGAGTACCTCTTTGCTTTCTTATTAGCAAGCGCCACCCATGGAGGCTGTTCTTGGTCACCCTGTGGCTTCACTACAGGTTCCCCGCCCAGTCTCATAGCAGCGAGCAGTTTTGGTGGACAAGTCTTGCGATTGTCTGTGTCTCGCACAAGGAACTGCTTGTTTCTCAGTTGAACCTCACTATCCTTCTTTAGCCAAGGCGGAGTTGGCTTCTCCTTCTCATTTTCCTTTTCACATTGCATGCTTTTAACAGGTTTTTCAGGTAAAACTGTCACAATTTCAATAGATTTCCTTTTATCACCATCCGATGAGAATGTCCGGGTACGTTCTTTAATTTCCCAGTCTTTTGTTATTTTTATTTGCGCTTCAGTCTTGGAACGCAAAACTGACGAATGTGGGAACTTACCACTTCCGTTTTCTCTCTCTTTTGAAGAATTTGAATTCTTCAGTACGATCAATTCTTTTTCATTAGCTTGATTGTCTTCTATTTTGCCGCCCTTCTCATTTATATTTTCTGTTAAGACCCCTTTTTTGGTTTCCAAAACACCCGAATTATCACCAAGTGCGTTACCAGCATTATTCCTTTCGTTACCCAATTTCTGGCGTGACTTTGGGGTAGGTTTCAGAGCCACAGCTCGTCGAGGAGCCGGAGTAGGAGAACCGGAGGATTCAGTTTCTTTTTCTTTTACATCCAATTTCTCTTGCTCAGTCTCCAACGCACCGAATGCATCATCAAGTGCTTCACTCACGTCGTTTGTATTGTCACGCAATTTCTGGCGTGGCTTCGGTTTCAAAGCCACGCCTGGCCGCGGGGATGGCCGTGGAGGGGGAGTTGGCGAATCGGAAGCTGCGTTTTCTTTTAATTTTACTTCCGGTGCCTTGTCTTCACTCTCCAGCACGTCGAACGCATCATCAAGTGCGTTATTGACATCATTTTTATCATCATGCCACTTCTGACGAGACTGTGGTGTAGGTTTCAAAGCCACGCCTGGCCGCGGGGATGGCCGCGGAGATGTAGTTGGGGACCTGGTAGCCAGTTTAGGGGAACCTGGAGCTGCCGACAAGATTTTATTAGCTTTTTCTCGAATGCTGTTCAAAGCGTCCTCTCTTGATTCCTCCTGTTTGGCTTCTTTGGTCTGTTCCTTCTCCGCATTCTCTTCCACTTTTTTCCCTTCATCGTCTGGTGGCCTTTCAGCATCACTTGATGACAGCTTGACTTCAGAAACTTTCTTCGTTTCTTTCGGGTGGAGTGGTTTAAGGATTGGAGGTAGGAGTGGTTTAACTGCATCAAAAATTATGAAGATAAAAACAAGATGTCGCATAAATACACAATAATGTGGACACAGAGTTGATAAAAAGGAAGGCAGAAATATACATGATTATTGAATTTGTAACTAGCGATTATCAATACAAAACAGCTAACTTGTAAGAGGGAAAGCTAGGCAGTACATTGGGCTCAGCAACAATCTGCCATGACAGGTTTCAATAACTGAGATAATATGAGATAATAAAAAAGGAAAAAAAAGGTATCAATAACTGTACCAAACAGTTTATACAGTCAAATTCAGATGACAGTTGTTCGACTGATAGTACAAAGATTCAAACCCTACTGTAGGTTTTGAGCAATGCATATTGAAAACGTCGAAAATTCCAATGCATGTATGGCTGGAGTACAGGTATCACCATGCATGTTTGAAAACCTGTGTGACTCTTTCGAAGCAATTATGTTGCACTAAAGATTGTTTAGGTCACCACTGATCCAACTCGTTAAAATTGGCCCCTTAACTTAAGATTGGCCCCTCCCTGCCTAAAACTCTGCCAGTGCTCCGTTTGAGGCTATTGAGACACAAGCTACAATGAACTGAGAGAGGTCGGTCGCCAGGACCAAACTGTGACCTCTCTCACTGAAGGACACTAACAAGTGACAGAAAGACTTCAAAGCGTTAGTAGTGTGCATGTAACAGTGAATGCAATAGCTAGGCACTGTTCATACTTGGTACTCAAGCATGGTTCTATGCTCAAGTATAAACAGGGCATGTTCAGGGTATTGAAACACAAACATGACACAGGTGCAAATGTGAAAACACCTTGTTCATACTTGAAGCTCAAGTATAAACAGGGCATGTTCAGGGTATTGAAACACAAACATGACACAGGTGCCAATGTGAACACACCTTGTTCATACTTGAAGCTCAAGTATAAACAGGGCATGTTCAGGGTATTGAAACACAATCATGTCACTGGTGCCAATGTGAACATACCTTGTTGAAACTTGAGCACCAAGTATAAACGGGGCATGTTCAGGGTATTGAAAGACAATCATGACACAGGTGCCACTGTGAACACACATTGATCATACAGTACTTGCTGCTAAAGCATGGTTCCATGCCATGGATACCAATGTTAACATGACTATCACAAAGTAAACAGTTGGAAAACCTGAACACTGTGCCCAAAACTGATCCAAGTTCAGATCTTGCATCAGGGCACCACTTCACAGTCTTGTTTCAACACTGATATCCATCTCTGTGTAATACTGTGCTTGAGTACCAAGTGTAAACAGCATATGGAATGAGTACAATGTATTCTGTGTCACCCTTTTAAACTGCTGCACCCAAATGTTGTGCACAATATTGTACAAGTACATGTAGAATCATTACTTCTGCTACATTATACACAACAATTTTATTGTGTATCCACTGCCTGCACCACATTGCACTTGCACACTGTTGTGAAGCAAAGTATTGCTAAATTACTCAAGCTTCAACCAGTCACAATCCACCTGTCAACTTTAGTACAAGGCTCTGTTGCTACTGGTGCTTGTCAGCATACTAACACTTTTTGTCTGTATCTTTTGTTCTCTACTTGTGCTCTCCTCCTCCTCTCCCACCCCCACATACATGTACTGTGCTCTCCTTCTCCTCTCCCACCCCCCTATACATGCATTGTGCTTTTCTCCTCCTCCCCACCATACATGTATTGTGCTCTTCTACTGTGCTCTCCCATCTCCTTACGCCCTCTTCTCCTCTCCTCTCTTCTATTGTTCTCCCCTCCCCTCTTCTAGTGTGCTCTCCCATCTTCTTACGCCCTCTTCTCCTCTCCTCTCTATTGTTTTCCTCTCATCCTCTCTCTGCTGTTGTGTTCAGATCTCATTTCCATTTCCAATCTATTTTATCCTAGATTTTCTAATCAAGGAGCAGAATGAATCCAGCTTGTTAGACACGCACTACAACTGTTCTAACCTACTGTACAGTATGCACAACTCTATTGTTGTCTTAAAATCTCACAGGTTTTCTTCTCGTTTCCGTGAGGGAAATTTCTTAACAAACGTTCATTTAAGTCCAAGCTTCACCATTTGAAAAATAATCTACTATTACATCTTAAGTAGTTTACTGTTATGTTGCAGTTTGGGTTCACGATGAAACTGAAAATTGCAAAGTATACAACTTAAGGAAGCACGCCATTCAAATAAATTCAAATTTTTAGAGCCCCTTTAGGAAATAAGGTAAGGCCCTGGGTGCTATGTTTAAAAGCATTTACAGTATATATATGTACTCTTACAATATAACAAACCCCTGTACCAGTTCCTGATAGTCCCTCCAGTCCCAGATAACACACAGCAACTTTGTGGTGATGGGTCCAGGCCCACAGTCAGTGTATACTGTATAATATCACTATGCAACTCAATATAATACAGTGGCACTGACGATGAAACTAAACATACATGGTCAGTCACTTTAATAGATTAAAATAAAAAATATCCAACAGATGTCAGCCAAAACCACAATGATAGAATCAGAAAACTCCAGCGACCTACAATAAATTATATACCCTTAAATACGAATAACCCAAGGGACTACTGTAACATAATACATGAATAATAATCCATTTTCCAGCATTTGCCTAATGTACAGTAGCCTGCTAAAGAGAACACTTGACAAAAGGATTAAGCAAAGAATAAAGAGATGTAAAGGGAGTGGTTTAACAACAGCTACTGTAGGTGACTTGGCTTCAACATCTGGGGTTTTGAACTTATTAACTTGGTCCTCCTTACCTTTTGGTTTCTCCTCTTTTATTTGTGTAATAGTTTCTTCTTCTGTTTTAACATCTTTCTTCTCCTCATTTGTTTCCATACTCTCCACTTTCTGCTGTTCTGCTTCTTTTCTTTCTCCAATCACTGCAGCAGCTTCCATTACCACTGTACTGCCTTGATCTGGATGTTTGAAGTCCAAGACTGCACTGACACCACTAGAGTCAGCAGTTTGACAAGTTGTTATTTCTTGTTTCTCCACCTGGGTAGGGTCAGTCTTTGTTTTTCGGGGAGGTTTCATAGGAATAGCCTTTCTTGTTGCTGAGCCTCCAGAATGAGGCCTGGTTGGTGGTCGTCTGTTTTTTGGTGCGGCCCTTATCTTATCATGGGCAGACTGCAAGCCATCCAAGGCAGAACCTGTCGGAGTGTCATCAAAACTAACGCCAGCTAAAAGAACAATGAAAGAGCAAATTGAAACAAGTTAGTTAGATATCTCAAACCATACTCTGCAAAAAATGTAGATTACTGTTCACTGTCCATGTATTCTGACCTGGAATAAGAGGCATGTGGGTTCAATTCCTGTCAGTAGGAGCACATCCTTGCCAACACATTCAAATACATTCAAATCCCTGGCAGTAACAATTGCAAGTCCCACCTAATAATCACAGTCTGTCGCTGATTGGTCAAGTGACTTTCTGAATATTGTATTCTTCTTGCAAGGGATTTTCTGAGTTATTTCTTTGATTCTCTTCAAATATATTGTTGCAATGAATCAAAGAATTATATAATGAACTGTGCAAAATGCTAAAGTTCTACCTTCCTGTGCACTGGGTTGTGAGGTGATCCACTGCAGCTCAGTTGGCGGCCATTCAACTTCATCCTCCATAGCTACATGTACATGTACACCCTGTTCCTGACTACCTCCCCCTGGCTGCCGTCTCTTCAGTTCACTAAGCATGGCTCCACCTCCACCACCAGCCTGCAACAAAATATAATATATTATGGAGATACAGAAATTCTCTTTGAGTGTTGAATAGCATTTCATGAATGAGTGCAGCAATCAAGAGGATTATTCTATAACACAAGAAGGGAAATTTTGTAATTCCAAGTGGCCATGTTAAATTTTCTTTTTATCATATTATAAATACTAATTAAAAACCCAGTTAAACCATTTCACCATTTCACATATTTTTGTAATTCAGAAGGCAAGAAAGTAACATGTTATTTAACTTTATATTTAACAATGTGTAGCCATAGCACAGGATGGGTGTTACATATTTTCATATGTAATGAAAATCAGTCAACACATACAAATCCTTCCATGGTTGTGACTGTAAGTGAAAGTGTCAGCAGTATGTACATTATCATCAGTAAGACCACGGCACTGTCCAGGGTGTAAATCTTAGAAAACATAATAATTGCAATTATTTTTGGCCAAGTCAGCAATTTTTATTTTTTCTTGAAACCATTTAGAGCAAATGTCAGTATTCTCTCACTGCCTTATTAGGAAAATAAATTTATTATGAACAATCGTGCGATTTAATGTGTGCTGAAACAGTTTCTAAATTATCTTATGGAATCACATACATGTAATGATTGTTTTGAATAAAATTCTAATATGCCAGTAGGCCAGAATAAAGTTTAAATTATATTTATTTAGTGTCCTCAATAAGAGATAGTGTGTAACTTGAATTAAACCTTGAGGTCTCAAAACTACACACACAAAAACCTTAACTTGCAATTTGGGTTCTAAACCTTGGGTTTACAAAAACGTTTCAAACATTATGGCGAAAATGCAACATGGATAACATTATACTAGCAATGCTGAAACTGCCATTATGGTGAGGTACTGCAAAAGTCTCAGACTCCCAAAAAAGGCAAATTTATCTGTGTTGCATCTGAAGCCCTGTAAAATCTAGCTAATTAAATTTAGATGAAAAGTGTGGCATGAAATAACACCCAAGTTTGATTTTGGCTTGTTTTTGGTTAAGACTGTCAGTGTGAGATTTAGAGGTTAAACTGTGAGATCAGATCTGAAGCCATGAGTTTCGCAGCCAACCCATATATATGAGTCGAAGGATATGTTATTGAAAATCTACATATACATGTAGATAGTGTGCAGAGCAACATTTAATATGTTCAGAACGTGAGAGTACTAAATGTACAGGCCTTACATATAGCAGTATGGCACACTCCCAACATAGTTTAACATGTCATGAAGCATACAGTTTGTGATGCATGAAAATTGAAAAGGATGTACTGTACTGTCAACTCTCAATTTTCTTGCATCACAGTGACACATGTAAAAATGTGAAAAACTGCTCACTAAAACAGACTTGTGTGACAAGAGAGACTGACTGTATAACTGAGAAAAGCCTACTGTAGAGTGTACACAGACAGACCATCCTGAGCAACCTTTAATGATTCCTTAAAACTGAAAATGATCCCCACAACTTTGGATAAAGGTGGTCACAAGAATCCTTGAGTAGGTTGAATGTGCTCAGTAGTGGGAACACTGGTGCATTGTCAGTCATACTTTTTAACTTGAAAACCTACCCGGGCTTGGTGAATGTCGGCCACTGCAAGTCCAATTTTCTTCAACTTGGCATCTGACAAACTTGGCTCTGATTTAGTGCGTTTCCTCAAAGAGTCGCCACGTGAGTCTTCCCCAATGGATTTGTATGTTGGAGTGCACTCAGATGTTGAAGCAAGATCTTCACAAGATTTTGCTCTTTTATCCTTTTTGCGACCAAAAATCTTCCTCATTTTCTTCCAAGGACTCCACTTCCATCTCTTCTTGCGCTTCTTGTCTTTGCCATCAACCATTTCACCATCAGATAGTAATTCCTCGTCGTTACTGCTCGGCGAGTGATGAACTTCAGGTTCAGTGATGGTTATGTGAGCACCACCATGTCTCTTGGACCTAAGATTTTCACTAGTAGTGAAGGAATGTCTGGCCTTAACTCCTTCTTCAAGCTGTAACAGGTGTGGAGATGACTGTGAAAGCCAAGGCTCCTGTTTACCACTGCTCACCAAATCAGGATTGGAGTCAAACTTTCCAAGAAGATCTGTGGACAGTTTACCTGGCTGCTTCAATTTTCCTGACTTGTCTATATCTATGTACAGAATGAGAGAAGGAGCAAAATTAATATAAAAATTAATAACTATAACTAATTATCAAATTATAGTATTAAGTTAATAAAAGTATATGATCAGATTTATTATATTAAATGATTAATTATTTTATAGCTCAAAGAGAAAAGTATAAAGTGAAATACTATTCTTGTATAACACAATTTCAAAGCCTGAGGTAGGGTACAGCGGCCTGGGTGGGTATAGGCCTTCTCACTATCAGATATGTACTGTTTAAGATTTGCATTACATAATATCCTGTTGTCAAGAAATTCCCAAAATCAAATCAAATTAACACAGACTATAAAACAATTTAAGTTATTTTGAAGTAATATACACTGTTAAATTATATTTAAATCAAATATCATGCTTTAATTGACAATAAACTATTATAGTTAAATTGTTGTATTATTCTTGTTGATAATAAAAATGTATTAATTGTAACACCATGTATTAATTATTAATAGGAATATTATAAACAATATACTGGTATAGAGTATTGGAATTTTAACTCAAAGTTGTTTATTTATTTACTACAGAGTGTTCAAAGTGTTTACAAAAATGGCAAAGCCTATTTTAAATCACATTTATTCATACTTATCTAGATAACATGTACACATACTGCATAACCAAGTACCTTATAAAAGTAGTGATATAATACTTACAAAATATATTATTTCTTATAATAATCAACTGAAACCAGTTACTAAGTTCTACTAATATATTCTACCTATTAAAATGCATTATTGAATTAAAATTGTGATTTTTTTTAAAATAGTACAAAGCAACTCTAAAGGAAACCAGATGAGAAATATGAAAGATCAATTTTAGAACAAGAAAGCAATTCTAAAATAGCTAACAATCCAAATACATGTACTTGTAGCCAAAGCATTTCACTGCACATGTGAAATGGGCTAGCATAAGATTGCTTGACCAATATTTGATCCTGAAGCAAGACAGTGAACAAATGAATATGAATACCAACATAATATGGCATCCCAATCAAACCTTCAGTCAAGTATTACTTTCACAATTAAAAACTTTGAATCAGTATTCTCCTATTTTAGATGAAAATAGCAAAAACATGGGCAAGATTGCACTGAAATTGTATACTCACCACTTGAATCACATATATTGGGTGTTGGAAGAATTCATGCATGACTCATTAGTTATGTATCACAGTTTTCATCACTAATTAACAATCTGTGCTGGGCAAGAGAATATCTGACACTTTGCAACAGATAAATATGAAATCAAATGTCTGTTAATTGTAAACCACATTCATAACAACCACTTGCAAAATGGGCTATGTTCTTAACAATAAGTGTAATATGGTAGTTCTGCCACTCCACTAAACAGTTGCTTTGTTTACTGCTGACAAATTTCATAGATGCCACATCATGTGCAACATAAAATCCCAAAGTAAAAATTAATATAATTGATCTGGTCATTTTTTTTCCTAGTATTATACACAAAGTGTATAGTTCCAAGTTATAAAACAGCTAAATCTCAAAAACAAAATTCTTGACCAACAGAGAATTAGCATAGTGATTTACATGTGCTGTAACTTACACAGACTAGTCAACACGTTGTTCTTCAAATTTAGTAAGCACTTACCAGTTAACTGATATTAAGAGTGTGTAGTATTATGTGTTTCAAAGCCCTTCTTTTGTATATAGGGCAATAAAAAGACCTCCAGCTACATGTATATATTTAAGCTCCATTGCCTAATTTGGTTATTGTTTATAATACACTTACCAACTGGCAGGAAGACCAAATTCTGAATGGCTTATGAACACAGCATCAGAAACCAGGCTCAACATTCACTTTCAGTGAAAACTACATATTGTCTATTCTGAACACTTCCCTAAGCTATTAATAAGGTCACATATTAATTAATTAATTCTAAACATAACGCCATGCTTTATGACATTAAGTAACAATATTTGATAATAACTAATATTAAATATGCAAATCTAAGTCAGTTTCTGACACATTAGCTAGGTTTAGATACTGTAAATCTACTCCTGACTAGGCACGTAGTAACATTAATGAAGTACTTAACTGTCAAAATTACATGCAGATATCTATGAACTGTGTACTTCTAGATCTTCAAATATAAAAAGAGATTATATTTTCATCACAGACCATACAGTATCTTGTAAGGTTAGACACTCTTAATTTCAGATGGAATGACTGAACAGTATTATCTGGAATTCTTATCAATTGCAGAGGAAACTTGCCAGTATATGGATATGTTACATTATACCTTGCTGTCCAGAACAAACAGACTGTTCATAGGACATTCCTTACATGTACAGAGTAGTTTGGTAACCATTCACAAGTCTGATCATTGAAGGTTAAATGTGTGTGCCGAATGTTCACTTCCAGATTTCTACATAACAGGTGAGAGTACAGAAGATGTGTATTTAAATTCATAAGATGTTAAACCTCTTGAAGTGCAATAGAGAAAGTTGGACAAGCAGGCTTGTCAAAACAAGCTGGTGACCAGTGAATTTTACGACTATTACGATATAAATGCTGGCTAAAACATAATCTTGCTAATTTATTTATTATGGGGTCTTGACTTGGGGGCTACATGTACGTGTAGATAATGCAACCTACATGCTACATAAAATTATACACTTTCACAGGTGGACCTCCTACTTCAAAACAACCATGAGTCAAGGTTTCAGTTATGGGCTGGTGAGTGGCAAATTTCACTCATCTTGAGCTTTTGCAGTTGTTGTGGAAAATTCACCAGAGCGCCATGTGGTTTCACCATTTTAAGTTGACTCTGTTGTTCTCATTAAACAAGATTAACCAAACTTTAAGGGTCATCAGACAATCATAATAACTAAAATAATTTAATGTTTTTTTTAAATAGAATATCTTGGCGTGGCTTCTTAGGGGAGGAGTTGGGGGAGTATATGTTCCTGCGATACCCCTGAAAATTTAACTGAATCCCTGTTGGTGAGACCAATACATGGTTATTTACTTAATATAGATCATAAATAATATTAATGAATGATATTTGAAAATATTTGAAAGATCATCGCACTACAATTGAAGCAAATTTATCAAGTCATTGCATTACATTAAACTTTAAAAAAGGAAAAAGTATTAAAAGCTGCATTTATACTGTATTCAGATTTGAAAATGTTAATTTCTGAAGTTCAACATGGGGCTCCTTTAAAACCTTTCATAAACTAAACTCAGTTAATTTATAAAACTCGAACCACATTTACTAATACTGGGTTAGCATTAACCCTTTCACCGAATTAAACCGGTTTTCCGGGATTTTTATTACCCCCCAGTAAAAAAATTATTTCTAAAATTTAAAAGAGTTAGCAAAGTCATGGCTCACCTTACAACATAGCTGGTACAGTGAGGTTAAACATAACAAGTATAGCAAGCAATTTTAGCAACA
>JANSTR010144909.1:0-11532 GCA_025434805.1 Antipathozoanthus remengesaui | reverse complement strand
CCCCCCCCACCCCCCCCACCCACCCCCCCCCCCCCCCCCACCCCCCCCCCCCCCCGCCCCCCCCCCCCCCCCCCCGCCCAGGAACCTCCCCCCCCTTCCTTGACCACATATATTAAATACCAGTATAGAAAGTGGGAGGTAGCCTGTTGTCACCATGGACGAATATGTTATAAAACTTGCCTTAGTGATTGCTTATTGGAGTTTACACTCATTAGAAGTATTTCAACAGCTTTCTCTGTAGTCACGTTGGCAGCTCCTTCGACGACGCCTGACCAACAGTGCCAAGCACGTTAAACAAAAGGAACAGAACCAAGACCGGCAACAACACAACTATGGAGTATGGTAACAATATTAGAGAAAGAATCGGCATCTTTGGTTATGAGTGTCACCTGTAAACAAATGCATGGCATTTGGGACTGGCAGGAACATTGGGCAAGTTGTGAGGAAAACCTGGTCCAGCATTCAATATTTCCTTGTCAGCAACTCCTTTTTCTTTCTGAGACACTAAATCGTTTCCTGGATATTAACTCGCATCTATCGCGAGTAAATTTAATGCCAGCAGAAGAACGAAAACCCATTTTGAAGCCAGCTGTTGCTGGTGGTGTAGGTCATGTTGAGAATAGAACGGTTAAACTGGTTATGGAAACAACCTTGGGACTCATTTCTTGGTAATGAATGAATGAATGAATGATAACAATGTAATATCTTTTAATGTGACAAAGAACAAGAGTGTTAATTAGTTTCCGGTTTGTCACTAGTACACCTCTGAATTAGAATCACTTTTTCATATGGCTACTACACTACACCAGCTTGTCCACCAGTTGTGAATTCAAAATATAAAGGATATAGGACGAAGGCGACGAGTCTAGGTTTGCCCTCTCTTCTTTCGTTTCAGGTGCTCCGTGGCCTCATTGCATAGTCGCCATGTGGCCAAACATTACTGGCATTTTTTGTTTTAGTGGATCAATTTGGTTTGACGTTTGTATTACATTTTAAAAATGTAATGCTGATTTGTTTCTTTTCTTCGTATTTTACAAACGTGAAAGCATTCTGATGTATGTTATAATTTCATACGATAATGGAGAGTACTGAAATAATACTGCAAATTTCTGTAGAGGTTGTGATTACTGCACAAAGTAGCTGTAAATCAGTTTCATCTTTCGTTTAACATATGTAAGCATATCAAGTCAAAGACATCATCACTTGCAAAAGAAAAGGCGTGATCAGTATATACCTTGTCACATACGAGGATTGTGGTATACAATATGTCGGTGAAACAGGAACGGTTTGTTAAACAAGGCATTACGGCCATAGAAGCGACCTGAATTTACCGCTATCTAAGCATTTTTGCAAGGCAATTGTTTCCTCGTCAACATTTTTATTATTAGATGATGAATAGGTTTTATTGCTTGGATACGTATTTTTATTATTGGTTACAAAGTCTCGAACGATAATAAAAAGTTTAGAAAAGTTAGACAGGTTGTGGCACTAGAACACCAGCAGAGAACATCACATTTAGAAATTAATAATAGATCTAGAGATGATTTAAATAGTTTTCTAGGCCGTCTGCTTCGATGGGTTTCACATGTACGAATATTAGCAAGACTATTCATTTTTATGAAGAAAGCGTACAGCACAATTGTATTTTGTAAGTATTTTAAGTCTTTTTTAGCAATATTTTTAGACTTTATATGTAGCTTTAATCTTTGTTTTTTCCATGTAGTTATACTGCCTGAAGAAGGGCATTCAGAAAATGTTAGTGGAATAAAGACTTTATCAATAATCCAAGGAACTGAATCTTTATTTTATATATAGAAACAATTGCAGGGTTTTTCCTCTAGCTTAATGGTGCTCAACAGTGAAGGAGCTTTACATAAAGTAGTAGATATTTAGAAAGAAGGAACTAAGATTGGCATTACAGACCTGTTTCGAGAGGAAGGGCCTTTTCTCCATGTTCCATTATTCTTTATTCGTATTGCTCCGTCACAGACTCCAAGTACCCTTAATACTTGTACGCAAGGATCTGTGATTGTGGTTGGTTAAAAGGCTATGACCGACCAATGGGTTGAATGGAATAACCGTGGACACGGAGAAACACGTATATCAAAAATTTTCTGAAAATTTTAAAAATGCACAGAAAAGGTTTTGCGAGCACGCTTTTAGGGGTTTGCGAAGACTTCCAAAAATTTAAAGTTTATCGTTATTTTGTCTACAGTTTGTGAACTCAACGCTGGCGGTGATCCTGTGTGCGTAGTCTCGACATCTTGAATGAGGAGGTTGCTAGACTGTCAAGATGACGTTTGCCGTTTCAGTAGCAACTTAATCCATGTTCCGTTGTTCGTTCACTGCTCCGTCGTAGACTCCAAGTACCCTTAATACTTGTACGCAAGGATCTGTGATTGTGATTGGTTAAAAGGCCATGACCAATCAATGGGTTGAATAGAATAATTATGGACATGGAGTAACGAGTTTATACAATTACGTTTTACGGATATATGCAAAAAATATGTGATTAACAACATGTTCAGACATCGTCCAACCCGGGGTTTGTTATTTTGGTGCATGATGTATTTCATTTTATAGAATGAATTCGAATACGAGGAGTTATGCCGAAGCGGTTACTGGTAGTGGTTTGGATGGTGCAGCGGTCAATGAAGGTACCCCACAGCAACAACAAAATGTACAGCCAAAAACCACCAACATCCGTTTGGATGGTTTGGTTAAGGCGGCACAGGTTATCTTGGGTAGACAACAGTTGCCAGCAGTTGAAGGAGGAGAAGCTACGACTGTCATACAAGCGTCACCTACAGATCAAGGAGGAGTTACAGTTGCTCCTACAACTATGCCAGCAGGGGCTGAATTTAGCGGGGAGTCGTCGGCGTCGTCTTCAGAAGAAGTGAGTAAACATCTTATATTTGATATTCTTATCTCCATTAGTATGTTTATGAGAATTATTCTTAATTATAGGAAGAGGAGGAGGATGATGATGGGTATATGCCTACATTTGAAGCCGTTGAGGCATGCCATGCTATTGAAGAGAAAGAGAAAACTGAAAACCCAAAACGTATATTTGAAAAGTGGGCAGATTTAAAAACGCGGGTTATGTACAAGATCTTGCGTGTGAGCAAAGTTCAAACAGTAGTGGGTAAAAGTACCATTTTTGTTTTGAAGTCTCAACAAGGAAAACGTTTTAAAGTATGGGTACCGAAACGTATTGCTAAGATTCAGAAGGAAACCAAATCTGATATTATCATTCCTTTGGGGTTAGTACGTTGTAAGACCAAGCCAGGACAGTTTTACCATGATTTCAAAATGTATTCCTCAAAATTGCTGAAACAGTTGGAGGGTAGCAAGCTGAGGTACTGAGGTACCATAATCAATTTGGCTTTTTTAAAGATTTAGCCCATATGTTTTTATATGTTTATGTATGTTTATACTACACATTTTAGACTGCCGTACGTGGTAATGAATAAAGACACGGGCCGATACCTGCTCCCCCACATCTGGGACAATTTGTTATGGTCACGTGGTTTTAAAACCTGTGACCGCTAGCATTTCTCGCTTTAGCGTGAACAAGGCTCCGTAATGGAGCCGATATATCGCATAGTTTTAAAACGTTGTATAGTTCCAAACAGTTTTTTTGTTTTAAATAATCTAAAGCAAATAATAACAAAAAGAGAGGACTACGTTGTTTGTTGCTTTTGTGGGTAGTTTTCATTGTTGCATCAATAAAGTGTTAGTGGTATTTGATAAACGCCTTTAACACATCTGATTCTGTGGATGACTCTCTACCACTTGATATCGCTGCTAGAAAATATATTCCCAGTGCCAGCAAATCTAGTGGCATTTCTTTCCACACAATTTGTAACTTTATCTGATTTGCTTTTTACCTTCTGAACCAATAATTGACTATACAAGTGAGGGCAGTGACATTATGATCCCAGAAATATGTACTTAAAATTGCATATTTGTGATACTGGTAAGTTATCAATTCTATTGTCAGTTGTATAATATGATACTAATTGTCTGTAGTTGTATTCTTAATAAAGAGTTTGTATACAAATACCTGTATTTGTAGATGCGGTTCTCTTTACTGTAGAGTTGAGATTGTGAGCTCATATATCACATTAAAGTAGTCCTTGACTTTCTTGAGTTGCCGTTGCCCACTGTGTGTGCTGTGAGTGCTCTCTTAGGGAGAAGGCGCATCTGCTGTCCAAGTATCTTATACCACAGACATAGTTGCAAGCCTTGGAACTTCAAGTAATCACGAGCAAGTGTACTGGCTCGCCGATGACATTCACTTGGAAGTTTTAAATTCTTTGGATGGCTTTTAACAAAAATCGTAGTTTGTAGTTTTGGCATGGTTAGACGGGGGTATAACATTCCAACCTGCGATGATTTAAGGTATCCCAATCCCTGGTATAACTCAATCAATTTTTCGGTTCAGTTGACAGTTTGTTAAATTTCTTTTTACTCTAAATATCCTGAGAACTTATATTGCAACGTGTTACAGCAGGACTGATACAATCACTATAATGCGGAATATATATAAAACGAAACTAACAAAATCTATATAGTGTCTAAGGGCTGTTTTTAAGATATAATATTTGTATTTGTATCTGTATCTGTTAAAAACATCCCTACAGTCTTCACTGGAACTGTTTTCTACACAGTTAGTTGTTACACGGTGTATTCGATCAGCCGTGTAGCTGCGCTGCTTCCCATTTGTAACCTTTTCTTAGGTCTGGTGCTACCGCAAAGATACGTTTTAACTTCTGTAAGAGCCTCTGACCAAGGATTAATGGTACTAAACTCGAACACAATTTAAGATATCGACACCAACTGTTGATTTAGCATCATAGTCGCTTCTTTCACTATCTAACGTTTTTTAAAAATATTTTGACCGCAAAGTTGCAGTCTTTACGTTTTTCAGATTTTCTCGCCATCACGAGTTCTTTCAGTTGTTCTTTTTTTACAAATCGGGTCTGCGGGTTTGCTGGATTGGCGGTAGTTTGACATGCAATTGATGGTGGGTGTGCAGAGTGGGCCTCCAATGGCTTTTGGTATATAGATTGAAGCTCTAGTGGCAGTGGATGGGTGGACTGAGATATCAATGGCAGTGACTGGGTAGCCTGCGACATTGATGGCAGTGGGTGGACTGAGGTATCAATGTCAGTGACTGGGTAGCCTGCAGCCACAGTGGCAAAACGAACATATGGAGAGACAAACTGCAACAATAATAAAGGATACAATGTATAAAGTCAAGTACTAAATTATTCTTGCTTCCATGATGAACACACAGTTTGTGGATAGTCCTGGAGAGAGTTCCTGATTTGGTTTTAACCACTGCTTGTCGTACACATCCGCCGCTACTGTCACGCACTTCAAGGACACGGCCAAGTTGCCAGGAATTCCTGGGGTGGTTCCATCGACGATGTTTCCGACATCCAAGTTAGGTTGCTTCTCCAGCCACTTTCTCCTCACTTGCAATGACGGCAGATATTCTTTCTTCCACCGTCTTCCTTAACCCGTTTTCCATGTAGTGGGCTTTTAGTTTCCAAAGTCGTGCTTTTCGAATACCATGTAGCATGAGAAACGTTGTTTTGCAAGCTTTCCTGAAAGCCAAATTAAAAAATTGGTTAATAATAATCTTATGAAATTTCAAAGAAATCTATGTGACATGATTATAGTTTACCTCGGTGTATGGCCAAATAAAAAATGCCGGTTTCTCATCAGTCAATATCAGCACCCGGATTTCAAAGCAGCTGCCACATAAATATATTTTTTATTGGAAAAAGTGTATTTCGTATATCTGCTGCGTGATCAGAACGAAATTACTTGTTTGCTGAGCTGCTGGCTCCTTATAGAGGCCGCGGTTCGAAAGGGAGTGCTATACTAGCTAACATTTTGTAAATGATGAAAATAAGTCCGCAAATACTAATTCAATATTTCCTGACGCTGAACCAAATTTTTTGTTTGGCTTAAAATAACTTAGTTTTGTATTACTACCATAATTTTAGTCCAGCCCAGTAGTGAAAACTGATATTTCAGACCGTATCACTACTAAATCCAGTGCGATTATATAGTCCTAGCCAATTAGCTCATATTTTGTTGTAAATTTAGTGAGTTTCAATTAAAATTATCCAACAACGTCCAGCTTACCATCTGTGGCTGAGGAAGAGCAAGATCTTCTGCGTGTTCTGGTTCATCAGGTGTCTAGAGTGTCACCATGTACATGACGTCAGACAGTGGAAACAAGAAAAATGCAGCAGATACTATAATATGCTGTGTTTACTACCTTATAACTACTAAATCCAATATGATTATATAATTGTGGCCAAAGAGTTCGTATTTTGATGTAAGTTAGGGAATTTCAGCTACAATAATCCAATAATGGTAGCTCACCTGTGGCGGTTGAAGAGCAAGAATAAAAACATATGTAAATATTACCTAAAAGTATAGGTAAAGACCTAAAGTGACTGTTTTACATTTCTCATTGTCACTCTTGCTGATGATATCGTCTTCTTCCAATTCCCTCTCGAGGAGGTAATCCTGGTCTATAGGATAGTCATGCCCCTCTTTAGGACTGTCTTTTGTTTTGTCAGAATCACAGACTTGTGGCGTCAACAGTTCAGACTGTAAGGAAAGAAACAAATGTATAAGTACACCATTTGTTAAACTTTGACACGTTATTTTGTTTTTAGAAAAACTTCATTTTGACCTGCCCTTCGCCGTTCTTGCTTTTCATAGGCACATCGCGATTTTGGAGTAGTGAATGGACTAGCGGTAGGTGATTCTTCAGCCGATACCTGAAGATGTTTGTAAGACCTCGATGGGACTGCATCCGGTTTTAATTTTGGTTTTCTATAATGGAGAGTACAAATTTTTATGGCTGTTTGAGACACTCCACAATATTACGAAAATCATATTATTGAATTTGTTTAAGACATATTCCAGATGATAAATCGAAATTCGTTAATGTATCTATTTTTAATTCATTCTTTATAATGTTAATATCTATCCGATATCTACCGGTATATATCTGTCAACTGATGTTGCAATATATCAATGGGTTTTAATCTCTTCAAGTTTCACTTAGGTGTTAGAGCTTCTATAGTTGATCAGAAAGAACGCTTGCATAATTATAAGATTCGTTTTCATGTCATTTGTGGGTCTTTTTGAAATTGCTTTCGGGTGTTATTACAGCCAGTGTTTAGCCTTTTATCAACTAAGGCCATTTAGCTTTTTATCAACTAAGGCCATTTTAATGCTAGGGTGAGAATACTTTGAATTATATATAAATAATATAAATATAATTGTGTGGGTATGTACTAGAAGGGGAGAGGTATAGATGACTATCGGATGGCTTGCTGTACACATCTGTATGGATAAAACCATCCACCAAATGTAGTGTAAGATCAAATACACTCAGACTTCTGTCTGACACCACAAGTTTGAATTTAATGGTGGGATACAATTGATTAATAAAATCTGTAAATTCATGAAGTGCTGCCGCTAGATAAAAGTTAATTTGGCCTATTCATACAGAAAGTCACTTCTTTTTTTTAGGACAAGTAGTGTTGAATTTGTGTCCTTTTAGTGGTTGCTTACAAACAGTGCAATTGCGAAGCTTCTCTTTGCCTGTGTTTTTTGTTTCTGCCTTTCTGTCGATGCTGTCGTGTTGGTTGTGATTTCCTTCGTTTTGCTGTTGGTTGTGATTTCGGTTGGTAATTTAAGTTTCACTTTCTTTTGGACTTTTGCTGTTGTTTCTTTTCTTCATCAGCTAGCACAACCTCCACTGAAAAACAATAAACAAAAATAATTATCAGATTCCCACTTTCTTCTAAACTTTTAGGTAAAGATAATTGTACAAACAGAATATGAGCATATATAACGACTTTCTTTTAAATTCTAGTTTTTAAGTCATCGGATATTATAGTGTAACAATATCCATCATCCCAAGCAATAAAGAGAACAATATATATTTCTGATAATATACCAAAATTACATTCCATCTTACCATGTTATGACTGCTTGCTTCTCTATCAGCCTGTTTATAACAAAACATGTAGGTGTGAAATCACTGAAGCCCATTAGAAATAACACACAAAAGTTTTGCAAGCCGTTACCCTTTAATACTGAGGCAACGGGGATTTTCCCAAAATGGCTCATAGTAACCGTTACCTATACATTAACTCTTAAATGTATATTCTCACAAGCGTCAGGGCTTTTTTTTTTTGGGGGGGGGGGTATTTGGACAACCCTCCGTAATTTTTCTAATATTTGTCTATTTCGATTAAAATTTGCCATGGGTGATATCTAGCATATAGGCTCTTAATTAAGTAGAAAATTGTTGCTGTTGTTTAGTTTCCATTGAAACTATGAGCAAAAATGTCAATTTCGCTACTCGTCCGCCATCTTGGATTTGTAAAATTTGATTCTATTGATAATGCAATGTTTATCACGCTACAAATCATGCAAAAACAAGTTTTATTAGCTTACACCCAAAACATAGACAATCAAAAGAGAAGAATTTGGGTTTAACTGCGCTTTTTCCCATGCCAGGAAAGGGTAATGATTCATTTCTAAAAAATTGTTTGGCAATAATAGCGATTAAATTGCAATTATAAACAATATTCGACAAAAGGGAAAAATGTGCAAAATGTTCAGTACTGTACTATATAACGACTTTTTTTAAATTTTAGCTTTTAAGTCATCAGATATTAATGTCTACTTACTGATCGCTCAATTCCTTCATTTTGAGTTCTTGTTTTCCGTTTTCTTCCTGCCATATGGTAAAAAATTAACACAAAATGTGACAATAGTGATAAAACCATGACTAAAAATATCTTTAACCCTTATGTATGGGTTAAAAATAAAACTAACGTTGAAAGGGGGGTTTATTTGGAAACCATCAATTTTTAATATTTCTCCGTTTGTATTGATATTTACTGTTGGTGATATTTACATCCGAACTCTTAAATAAATACAAAATTATTTTGTTATTCAGTTTTCTTTGTGCTTAGTGCTATGTTGAAGAAGTACAAAGTACCGCCTAAAAATTAGAAAATTTTTCTTATAATAGTCACTCAAAAGCTCAAAACAGATAACTGATATTTTTATTTCTTCTCCTTCTTCTTCTTCCTTTTCTTCTTGTTCTTATTATAATTATTAATTTTAGTCATTTGCGAGTTTAACATTATCCATCACCCTAAGCAATTAAGAGGACAATAAACGTTTCTGATAATATACCAAATTCCATTCCATCTTACCTGAACAGATGTTATGACTGCTTGCTTGCTGCTCGCGCTTGTTTGCTTTGTTCAATTTCTAACACAATATCTTTGTAGTTCGAGGAAGTGTGGCTTTCATTTTATTACTCACAGATTGCAAAGCTTCAGTGGCAAAGTCCATTGTTGCGGTATTTTCACATAAGTACGTTAATGTCTTAAGTTCTTCAAGTTTTAGCAATACTTCTTTTCTTTCCTTTGCTAAATCGAGACAAGCAGCAGGTTCGTTCGTTGCCGGATTAAGTGGTTTATCTTCTTCCTCCTTCAATAGTTGTGCTAACACAAGCCAACCATGATGTGGTTCCGTAAGTATCCTCCCTTGTGTTTCTTTGGTTCCGGTACCAGTATGATTACAGTAAGAACATTTTAAAAACTATATAGATAACATAAAAAAATGAAAAAAGAAGAAACGGAAAATAAAAAGAAAAAAGAAAAAGAAACTGGAGCATTTCCAGAAAGAATGCGTAACGCACGCTCAGTATAATGTAACATATCTTCCCGGAGACAAGACAGAGTGAACGCCAAGCTCTATTCCATTGTTATTATCTTAGGAATTGCTAATCAGGCATTTGGAAAAACTTTCCTTTCACACTCTCTGAATTTGAATAGCAACAATCTAATTGCGTAAACCATGCGATTTGTCCGTAAAAAGCTTCACTTGATATGTTCAAAAGATTGTCGCGGTATGCTTTAGTTGTGCTTTTGCTACCACTAAACATTGAAGCTTGGAGATCATTTTGTTCCTTCCTGAAATTCTTCTCCAAGATGTTCCACGATGGCTGGTACACGAAAAAAATTAATATCTTTATCTCTTTGACTATTTTTACTGCAATTGCACATAAGACATAAAACCATCGCACAAAAACTCCTTTTTTCCTCGCAAAACTTCTGAGACGCTTCCACACTCAGTGGTTTGTTTACACGACGCTGTCCACCAACATGGCGGATAGCAACCGTTGTCAAGGCTTTGGTCACGTGAATGCAAACCAAGAATAGGAATAATCTAATTGCGTAAACCGTGCTGTGACTTCGGACTCGATTCATTCTGAATGGGTGATCAAAGTCATGAAGCTAAATTTCACTTATATACTGTGAAGTAACATGTATCCATGGGCACTGCACACAATTGTGAATGTGAACATGTTTATATCTGTTAAACTAGCAAATATTCAAGATATATTCTACATAAAGACCAACATATAAATTATATATGTACAATCAATCTGTTACTTAAATTAATGCAAAGTAAGGGAACTACAATTTATTAAACACATACACACACCCAATACCCAGCATATAAATACTTCTTCTCAACACTCTATGCATCCACTTGATTTACACTTACATCAACTTCCCCGTCTTTCCACCTTCATTCTTTTCTGCCACAGCAACATCTTTCCCTTTTTCACAATCTTGAGCTTCATCATGTTCTTCATTTTGCCATGCTGGTCCCCTACGCAAACACATGCACTTGTGGCGGAATTGAGCAGTTATGGTTGCCTGACACTCTATGTAATGCTGCTCACATCCAAGCCTAAAATACTGTCAGCAGCATAAAATCAAATGTTGTAGTCAATCAAGCAAAGGGCATTCAACGTGTTGAAGCACTTTGTCAGATAATACAGCAGTATGTATTTGCTAGACTGCAATAATAATTCCATGGCTCCAATGCTTTGATTTAAAAAGTCTGATTTAACAAAACTGAGAAAAGGAACACCACCGAGATCAGTAACGTAAATCTTAAACAGATCATTAATCAGTTCCTTCTTCTGGGACACAGGCATTTTCGATTTGAAACCTTCCACAAGATCTTTAGCAGCGTCACTGATATGGTCTGATGCTGCTCCAGAACCATGTGCTTCTGTTAGACCTCCATTGACACAATTTATAAAAAGGTTTTCCTCAGCCTCTCTCAGGGTTAAATGTTACTCTAATTTCTGCGACCTTAAATGACAATCATGACCTATGAAAAACAATAAAGAAAATATGTAAAATTATAGTATTTAGTATTGAAATTACGAAAATGGCAAAATATAATAGTGGGGAAATAAAACATTGTACACTCGAAACAATGGCATTTTTAAACTTGTATATGACTACGTTAGGTGTACATCTGTTTCCCCCTGTCCATGATACTTGAAGTAGAAATGTAGGTAACTGATTGCTGAAGTAGAAATGTAGGTAACTGATTGCTGAAGTAGAAATGTAGGTAACTGATTGCTGAAGTAGAAATGTAGGTAAC
>JANSTR010144898.1:0-11534 GCA_025434805.1 Antipathozoanthus remengesaui | reverse complement strand
TCGTAAATTCTCTCAAAATCCAGAAATCAAAAATCTAACTCCGTCAATCGATAGGGAATATCCCTTAGGGTCGTTGTGGGAAGTTTTATGGCGATCTGATACAAACTCAGAATTCAAACTGACGGCGCCTTACTCCTTAGAGTTTTTTCAAGAAACGTTTCCCTCAACAACAACAAGAACAAGATTAGCAGCGCTTGTGGACCAGTTCCTGGCCCAAAAATGGCCCTTATTGGTCACTAAACAAACGCGAAACTGATCGAGAAATTAAAAACTGAAATAATAAAAAGAGAGGCTGTACTATTCTTCGTCTTTGTAGTTTGCGAAACAGTTACTCGATCGGAATAAAAACAAGGTAATTTTGAACATTCTTAGTGAAGTTGTATTTATGTCTATCAGAAGCTTGGGTTTCCTCTTAATCACACACGAAGTGTAGTTATAGGCCGTGATTCCAGCTTTTGTGCCCGCTGAGTTACGAATCGGAATCGAAGTGACCCAAGAGCGTATGCCTCTGTACTGACAACATGGGAGAGAGGGGATGGCAATGAGTTTCTCCAAAAGATGATTTGCGAGACCTGTCATGTACTGTGCTTCCGTTCGAGATACTCAAACTGAACATATGACAGTGTGAATTCATGTTTTATATTTCTCACCTTTTTTATCGTTCAACAGAACTCACACGTTCTGAATATAACTTCGCACAATCCTCAAGTTGCGAAAACTCGTTATGTGCCGGTAAACTAATACAGCACAAAATAAATTCTTAAGATGGAACAATAAAAATCGTCCTGTCAAATTGTCTTGAAACTGAAAAATCTACTACTGACAATTTTAACCCAAGAAATAATCAAATATATAAATAAATATATTTTGTAATACCTCTGTGATAATCTGCCAATCATATCTCTGCATTGCGTTCACGTACGGATCCGTTATTTCAATATTTGACGATATTGGACAGGAAACTATTGGACTGTTTGCACGTGATATCCTTAAGATACTGGAGTTATGACTTGACGGTTTCTCATTTAAAAAATCGAATCATGTGGTGTTTAACGTGATTTAATTTTACGATTAAATTTTTAAGAATTTTACTTGCAGTGTTTGTAGCGGCATCTTCCTATGACTAAACATGGCTGAGTCGGCATAAAAATACATCCATTTTATGCAACAAAATTAAGTCAGGAGTCAAAGCCAGTGAACCAAAGTCAGCGTTTGTAATCATCTTTGGCATATATAATCAGAAGTTTATTGGATTCATCCTCGCCCACTATGGAAAGACATTGAAGTCTCGACTCTTGTTTCCATATTGTGCTTGGAAGAACCCAATAAGTGTATACTATATGCATGATATATAACGTAGTTTCAATTCACGAACAATCAAAGTTATACCGCATACGCTCATTCGTTCAGTTATAAGAATAACGAAACGAAATTTTTAAAAATGCTCAATTGATAGAACAAGCTCAGCGCAGCAGGGGCTCTGGAAGTATAAAAACGTCGTCTTGATAACTACGTTTTCAACAAGAACATCACAAAAAGGCTTCATAGATAATTTCATAATAAAACAGTGAATAATTCAAAGTACCGTTTGTTATATGTTGCCGGCGAAGAGCTTCGTTTTAACATTTGTTATTTTATAGTTTTCAAATTCAGCAGTTATAATATTTACAGCGGGAATAAGAACGGTTTTAAAAGAGCAAAAGAGACTGGACTCCTTTGAGCACGACGTGCCTCGATAAATATACAATATACCGGTAAACCTGATTCTACAAACTCGTGCATTTTTGCGGTAACAAGCAGGATACAGTATATATTGGCATAAAAATATAAGTTGTTGTTCACGCACAAATGCCAGTGACTCATGATCAGATTGGAAAACAGTTCTTTATTTGTATTATACAAGTGCTTCATTACAAGAACGTCACATGTTACCCGCTGTTAGCTACAAGATCGTAATCTCTCTTTTCTGGTTATCATTGTTAAAAAAAGCGTGAGCGAGAAACATTGTGCTGTGCATGTTGGTGGAATATAAAAAGTCGGCTTAGAATTTAACATGGACTGAGTTAGTCAAGAAATGACTGACGTTGACCAGTTTGCAATAGTGATAACCACAAGCTTCTGTGTTTCAGGGTTTAAACTGTTGTCGATCCAAACGTCTAGCTCAAATTTAATCTTTTCATAGACATAGTACGAGTTTTGGGGAGTTTTGGTTTATAGTCTTAGCTGTTACAACCTCTCACAGTTTTATACCAGCACTTCAGGCACCCAATAGCCTAACTTTAGGATACCAACTCACTTCATATTTTGTAGCTTGATACTATATTTCAAACATTTTTATTGCCATGATACCCAACGATCTACAATTTGGGCACATTACAAATAAAGCTGTAATTGAGAGTCGACGGCTGTTTTTAACACCAAATGAATACGCGATAGTGCGACAGATTTACAAACCTTAATTGGTTGCTTTTGCTTTCAAACACATTGCCGGCTAATCTTGGCAGTTGATGTTTGACCAGTGGAAGCCACCAAACCAAAACACCAGTGAGAAAACTGGTTTAAAGCCTGCTTTAATGTATTGAATGCGGATATACATCAATGTCGTCAGTGTACATAAAAAGCATCTTAAATTTGTTAGAAACTAGCTGTTAAAACATTATTGGCAAATTATGCTTAACGAAATTATCCTTCAATTGTTCTATATTTATACATAATAATCTTGTTGTGACTTGAAGTTAAAAGTGAAGCAATGAAACGCAAAGAAATCAGAGATAATGGAGCGGAACCTTGAGAGGTTTTGGCGCCAAAATGTACGACACTTGTGCAGGTGTCCTGGAGAGTTCGTATACCACGTGTTATATGAGTTGTGGGTTTGTGTTAACTTCCTTTCCTCCTTATTACCAAATAGTATTCAAGTAAAAACAGGCAAACGACTGGATTAGCACGGTATAGCCACTGTATTTCTAACCTGTTTTTGCTTTCTCGATGTACAAAATTGGTAAAAATAAAATGTCTGTGTTTTTGTTTTGGCTCGTATATTCTTGTGTTTTTGTTCTGTATCGTGAAAAACTGCTCTAGAATTACAGCAGAAGTGCCTGAAACCCGCTACAATGGGTTGTGGTTTTACCTGATCTGGTACGTTTCTTTAACTGATTGTAAAACTTGCTCAGGTTACATGGACAGCGACTTGTCCGTTTAAGTTATATTATTTTGTCTATTGTTAGTTTATTGAGTCTCCTAAACAAATTCTTGGTGGAGCAAAAAGTTGTTACAATATGCCATAGTCATTATTTACTTAAATAAACAACACCAGCAGATATAAATGTATTGAATTACATGTAACTCTCTAGTCTTTGACTGATTTGTACGAGACTCGAGAACACACACTCAAGCGGCAAACACAAAAGGGACAAAACTATTCAAGGAAAATTACAAAATAAGGTAATTTTGACCGGATATTTCCGAATTTCAAGCTTTCCATGCTGTTAACGTGAAAGAAAGGGAGGGCAATTAGACATTCACGTCAATTGAGTTGTTCTATAATTTCATCTTTAATTGATAAATGCAGACGCCAGTTGCATCTGTATGGCGCCTACGTTTATTCCGCAAATGATGTATTAGTTCATGCGCCAAACGGCTTTACTTGGCTTAATGAGTCATCAGTTCTACACGATACTTAAAAACTATAAAAGTTATATAAGTAGGAAGTACTGGTCAACTGGGCATAAAACAGGATGAGAAAACGATACTGAATTATTATCGAAAAGTCTAAGTTAGCAAACGAAATTCGAACATATTCTAAACAATAAGAACATGGTTTAAACGAAATTGTGCCAACAGTACGATAGCTATTCAAATATTTCAGTGATAACCATAAATATAATTGCTCCGCCAGTGTTTTAATAAATTACCGGTTACACTAAAATTCTTCCATCTCGATCGCGTGGTGTCATTACAGCTTCCATTAGCAAATTATGTCAAGTCACGTTTGAGAATAACTTGTTTGATGAGTTTTTGCCTCATATTCTAAATTATGAAGCTTTATGAGGTACACCATGCATGCATATAAAGGCCGACGATAGTAATTTCGACGAGATTGACTTTTCAATCACTTTCAGAACTCGCTAGGTAATCTGTCCTAGTGTTAGCCACACATTTTAGCAGTACCGAAGATTCTCAACGGAATAAGGTGAGTTGTTGTTTAGTAGTATAGTGGTTCGCTGCACCATATAATGATATATGTATATTTGTCTTTATATTGTACTGATGGAACCCTAAAGTTTTCTTATACACCTTTGCCAAATAATCTTAAAACATTTGTTTTCGGAAATGGCTAGGAATATCTATCACCAGGCACCATACTGTATTTACTAGCTTAAAGGCCGAATTAACGCCTTACCCGAATAAACGTCGCATTGCTTCATTCTAGAAATAATAATAAGAAAACGAGTACAGTACAATCTAGTTTAAAAGTATTTGCCTCATTAGCAATGTTATTCATTTTAAAGTGAATATGATATTCGTTTTGTTTTTGTTTTTTGTTTATATTGAAAAAGCTTACCGCTAGAATAAGTAATCAACTTCCAATGGCCAAGTACGAGCTAGGTAATAAATAACACATCAGATAATATATTATAAACATTATTTGAGTTTCACTGCCAACGTTTACCTGCTAGCGTTTGCAAAAAATGGAATTATTTCTAAAAAACCGCGCTCGATTTATAACAGCACAGCGGAGTTTAATCGAGTAAATACTAGATGAAGAAGAAGGTAAAATCTTTAAAATGGCGTATTAGAAAATTATCTTCAAACCCGGCACATACTATAATTGATGACAACGATAATCATTTTTGTCTATTCTAGTGGGAAACTTTGTGTCTGGCAAGCATCTTTATCATCATCACCCTTCTCAACATCTACCTCATGGTGGAGTATACGCCTCTTTCCCAGCAGTCCTCCTTCGGTTCACTCGCGTCCACGAGCGCTTTACAAATTTTGATTAAAAAAAATTCCAGTTAACAATTCACTAATTTACAAATTATTAGATAATCCTATACTAAAAATAACAATGAAATTAAAAATTAATTTATACATGAAAAATATATCTTAAAATCTAATACATATTTGCATCTTAGTAAGTTAGTTTATTCTTAGTTTCAAAAAAAAGTGCAGTCATAAGTTAAAAATATGCTCTTTTAAAGAGCTCGGTTTTCAGGGCCATTTTGAACCTTTCTACATGTGTGAACAATCTTAGCTCTAGTGGAAGCGAGTTCCAAAGGTTGGGGGCACAGACGGAAAAAGCCCTGGAGCCATATGTCTTAAGTTGGTTAAGACTGGGTCTTACTAAGTAGAAGTTTGTTTACAGATCTAAGATTTCTCCCTGGTTTATACAATTCTAAAAGTTCCTTTATGTAAACGGGTGCCATTCCATGCACAACCTTATGGGTGTATAAGAGAATCTTATATTCGATACGCGGTTCGACTTGAAACCAGTGCAATTCCATCAGCACTGGGGTAATATGATCATGTTTATGAGTCGGTGTCACCTTTGGGGAGAGGGAGGGGGTCTCCGGAAATAAACCCCTCCCAAAATACGTTTATATATTGTGGTCTTACTAGACAGCGAATGGTTTAAATTTTAGCCGGTGTCTCGTTCGTTCATATTCACATATTTGGCCTGAATAGCGGTAAGTTCATCTGTGTAGTATTTAACTGACACGACCTGAATATTAACTTGTCTTAACTGCTGTCATATTACCATTTGTACTGTGACCGCGGACACTAACACTTTCTGCAACGCAAACAGGATAAACCGAATCAATTTATATTTTACGAATCTATTTGGTACAATAAAATAAAATAACTTATTGACCAAATAAGAATGTTCTTGTATTATTTTAAGTCGCAACTCTTTTACTTCATCTTCTCCTCCGGTTTTGCTCATAACAATATCGAGATTAGCAATGTTTTTTTCATGTTTGCCTCGTTTGTTCTATTAATTTCGTTAACGTCCTCAGTCCCCTCTTTGGGCAATCGAGTAATAAAAAGTGTTAATGGGGCCGAAACCAATTGTAGAATTGCACACATTTTAGGTATCCTACTGATGATCAGTTACTGATTTCTGTTTTATTTCGGGAACATATAGTTGTAATCTACGTTTTTAGTAGTCTAGAAAGCAAAAATAAAACTAAGCTGTGTTGTAATCGCCCTAACATTCTTCTCCGTTCTACACCAAGCGTATGGCATCTGATGGGAGGAGGTTTGGCACTAACATTTTCTCCAATCCAATTCTTGGTCAATGTTCCGCCCTAAAACAGCAACTTTAGCCTCTAACACGTGCACTAAAACGGTCAACTTATTTACATTCGGCTTTCAAAATACCTTTCGGACCAAATTATCACTGTCCCAGACCAGGATCAACTTGTCGTCACACGCATATACCATTCTAATCGGTGACACTGTAACTCTGTACATGTACACTTCTCAATACTATAACAGTTGCCATTGCTTTCAATCCACCATACTTAAAAAGATGGCGGCTGTACATTTGACCACAATGCCTAGCGAACCTAACTCGGCGAATAGCTGAACGTGGAAAACCATTGTTTGGGAAACGTGTCCATACCTTAACAACATTGTGTACGCCAGGTTTGAAGTTTTTAGATCATTTCTGTATAGGTTTTTATGAGCTTTTTTTCGTGCGCTAGGAGTTATCGGTAAGTGTACCAGTCGCCATCTTTCTTGTTACGGTCAATCGACAAGCTAATATTATATATTTCTGTTTTAGATGATTCGTATTACAACTTTATCGATATTATTGGCACTCGTTAGTTTTCACGCTGTACTGACAAGACCATCGCTTGAAACTGAAAGCCCAGGCCCCTACAAGAGATCACCTGACTGCAATTCCATCTGTGCAGGGGAAAGAGCGGCATGCAGCTCAAGTCCCAGTTGTGGAAATAACTTGGGACAATGTTTTCATGAGTGTAAAGCCGTATACAACGAGTGCATGATCAGGGAAAATTGTTAAGATAGTATAGTTTAAAGACAAAGTAATGTCATCATTTTGAAGTTTACTTAATAAGCAAACGTATAATGAATAACCATAAAACGGAAGAGTTTTATTTGTTGCATTTTTTTTTATTGTGACACTATTACGAAAACTGTCTCAAAACGTATTGTTAACGTTAAGCTAACCGGCTCCCTGATGCATGATTGCCTCTCCATTGGGTTCACTCAAACTAAATTTTTTATACATTGTTCACTTGTAAACATTACATCCAAATAGATAAAAGTTCTTTTAACTATATAGGTAATATTTGTGTATCAAAAGTTAAACACTTGGAAACAGAAAATGCATGTACAATAAATTTTTAAAAACTAACAAGTGGAACTGAGAACTCATCATGTAACAGGCCACAAGAATGCAGACCAACTACTCATGCTCTCAACCAATTACCCAATGGACAATTACTGAGGCCCATTAGAACTCCATGTTGGGATTCGAAGAAAAGGAGATGAGTAAAGTCCAGTGAGACCGTTACCTCAGCTCGTTCCTTGCGTGAAATTTGCGTGAGAATTTTGCCTCCTTTGACAGTGAGAAAAATGTTTAACATGTGTAAACATGTGCCTCAAAACACATTTTCTCACCGTTGCCTGCGCGATTTGTGAGAATCTGGCTCAGCTAGATTAATAAAATAGCCAACACATTGGATTTTGTGGTTGCTTTTGGTGTTGAATTGAGCAAAAATAGACCTATCTAAAGCTTGCCCGGGCTTTTTTAGGTGTCTAAGCCCGAAAGGGGCAAATCCCCCCCCCCCCCCTCTTTAATTTTTGTTAGGTAAGGCTCATTACTGATGACGTTATAATGACATAATGACGTAATCGAAGATGTTTTGACTGATATTTTTCTTATATTTAGTACAGAATATGCCAGTCCACAAGTTACCGGCAACTTTTTGAACAACTTTTCATTTTACGTGCAACTTTTTCGCTCATGAGCAACCTTTTTCCCGGCCAAAATCAATTTTTCATTTTGGGCAATGTTTAAGCTTTTCAAGCTTTATATTGTAACTGCAAAAGACAAAATACAATGTACAATTGTTAAAAAATTAAAAAACCTGTTTGAATGGCAAGTCTTGCTGTTCCAAAAAGGGCCAAAGCTGCTAATAGATCATGATCATGTTCAGAAATAACCACCATTGTTTTGACATTTCTATTAAAGTTCTAAGCTCTTGCGATAACTCATTTGTTTGGCGTTTTTGGTTGGAAAAAGGTAATTAATCAAGTAATGTACAACTGTTTGCTTTGTAAAGAACAATACGTATATCTACTGCTATTTTAAGCTTGTATATACCCCAGTTATGATCTTAAAGAGACTGCAACTTCTAAGCAACTTTTATCAAAAACGACCAACTTTTCGGCAACCGCTTGGCGATATCTGGACCAACATTTTGCAATTTTACTGGCATCTTGTGGAAAGGCCTAGTACAGAACACAGATATTTCAAAATAACATGATATAATATGTCTTATTAATTTTAGTAGCAACATCCTTTCAATTCGGAAATCAGTATTAATCACAAGAATTTCTTTGTCACGTATTGATGACATAATTCATAACGTGTTTTTTGTGTTATTGTAGATGAATACCCCAGTGAAATAAATCTGAATTAAATATCTGAATAAATATGTAAATATTTACAGAAGAAACTGTACACGTAGGTTTAGAATAACAGTAAAAAATAGAAGTTTTGAACAATGATTGGCATGTTTGTTGCAAATCACGAAAAACAAACCTTGGATTGTTATTTGATTGGTATACACTTCCAAAATTTTGAAATGATTTGCAAAAAACGATCTTGAAATTGTGGTTACCATAGCAACAGTATCAATTGCATCACAACGAAACATATATCCAAAGAGTCCCAATAAAATTTTAGAAAAAGTCATGAAAATTTAGCTTCTTACTTCAATACATTCCAAAGTTATTCACAGAAATATACCTGGGGATGGTGGATTCCGCCCCCGGGCTAGCAAGACCGGGTTAAGGCACAAGACCATCTTTTGTAGCTATGACGAGGTATTAGTTTTCTTTAAACATTACAGATTTTCGACTTTCCAAAACTGTTTTAAACTCAACTGCTCAACAAGACACGTCACGCGTATTTTTCTCACGCACTCGTGAGGCAAAATTCTCATACAAATTTCACCGCACACAATGAGAAAACAGCTGAGTAAGACTTTTTACTCAGCAGTTTCCTCAAATGTGCACCGTGCTTTCTGCCGTGGTTGGTTGTATTATTATCACAGCCAATTGCATGCGCACCGTGCTTTCTGCCGTGGTTGGTTATATTATTATCACAGCCAATTGCACGCGCACCGTACTTTCTGCCGTGGTTGGTTATATTATTATCACAGCCAATTGCATGCGCACCGTGCTTTCTGCCGTGGTTGGTTATATTATTATCACAGCCAATTGCGCGCAGCCACTTCTATACTTGGGGTCCCCAAGAGAAAACATTGGACTAACTGCAAAGTTCAGCAGGGGTGGTGAATTTAGATTTTTAATAAATATAATGTGACCGTCTATGTTTGAACCATTTTATGACTCTTTTTTTTTATATATATATCTCACGTATGTTTGGTAACGTTTTGTAAAATATGAGGACTTTTGTTCTGATTCTGTGCGTTTGGAAGACAACGAAGTTCGAGCCATATTTTATATCCGAGATGAAGGACTTTGCAGATGTCAAGATGTCGGTGCCCTCGAGCTCATTGAGAATTAATCATAATAATAATATAGTGACGGATAGTTGGGAGGACATATATATAATATATTGGCGGAGTCGGTCGTGAAGCGACGAAGACAATACGCAGAAAATATCTTCTCACAACGTTAATACATAGCGGTATTTAGGTTTCAAAATTGCCATAAGTTTTGGATTTTATGTTGCAAAAAAAGAAGATGAAGGACAACGCGCAAAAACGCAAACACTAAATTTTCAATACCTCTATACCTATATGTTTTCATAGCAACTCAACCGCTTACTTGACTCGAGAATAGTGAGAGACCAGGACGTGCCGGATTTGTTCATCACCTTCCGTATAAGTTGTATTGATTTCAGCCATCAGGAGTCAAAACAGTGAAACCAAGAACTGTGGAGTAGGCAGATCGGGATTAAAACTGCGTTTTTGGGAACAGCTGTGCAACAGTTTATTCAAGTTATAGAAGTTTCCTCTTTAGCGAACAAATAATGACTCTCAAATCAACAAGCAAATAAATCAGTGAAATTCCAGGAACTGAATTAGGATTGTTATAGTAACCTGGCAGCAAAGAAATAAAGAGGAGTATTTATACTTAAGTTTTTTATTCTTTTAATTCAGCGACATATCAGTTGAAAGATTTAAACACAAACATTTCTGCTTGTTCACTATGCTCAGTCGATTTTAAAATGTATTTGATGCAATTTTACGTCAACAAATTTCTTTTCTTTCATGGAACATTTGTGCAATATTAAGTGAAATTTTCTGACTTTCTTTGTTCATTAAAGCTGTGCCATTGTGGCCTGTTCAATCAATTCGTTTCGATAATTTGCGGGTTTCGGTTTTTCAAATAAATTGGTACCAAACAAATTTTTTAAATGTTTTCACAGAACATTGTACAATTTTTGAAAAGGTCCTTAGTTTGCCTTTAGTTCTTTATTGATTTATCAGCGCTTTCAATATGCCAAACTGTTCCCTATTTTTTAAATTTCTCTCCTGAGTTTCAGCGTTTAGAACAATGAATGAAATGAAGCGCGTGATAGAAATGTTGTTTCAGTGCGAAACCAAAGCAAGATAAACGCGAGCGGTGACCAAGTTAACAAATTACGCGCGGCAAGTTGAGACGGAAATACTAACTACTTATTACCGAGAGTGAGGTCTTTACGGAAAATAACAAACTGAGGCCGTGCTGCGTTGAGGACGAAGTTTGATATTTCCATAAAGATCGAACGTTCGAGGTTAATAAGTATTTTATTATATGGCCTTTATTTGAAAACGACAACACTGTGCAAGGTGGCATTCTTGCTATGTTCATCCGGGTATGCGTGCCCGTTGTTCATTAACAATAAATCCATAATGCACGTGGGCACTGATTACGGGAAATACAGACCTATCAAGAACCAATCAAAGCGCGCGTACTATTGTGGCCATATAATAATACTTAATATTTACGTCTCTCTCTCCAAGCAAAACATTACCATGAAATATTGGACAGCAAACAATGGGACAGTTTGCAGGTGATCTAGCTTTGGGGATATGGCATGACGTTTTCTCATTCATTTGGTGTTAATGCGATTTAATTTTACTAGCACTTTTGTACTGGCAGTGTTTGTAGTGACCTTCGTCCTTCGACGGAATCATGGCCAGCTCAACATCGACTTAAGAAACGAAAGTTAAAGTCAGTGAAATCAGTGTTCATAATTTTCTTCTGTATTATAAAAAACTTATTGGAGTCGACTTAAATAACTTTTCACATTGGACTTGGACGAA
>JANSTR010144887.1:0-11536 GCA_025434805.1 Antipathozoanthus remengesaui | reverse complement strand
TGTCTCTTCCACCAGGCCTGCAGTCAGTCAACCAGGCCTCCGGTCAGCGGTCGGCTCATTTGGTGGCTAACTCTACAAGCTGAGGTTTGAATGTGGATGGAAACATTGGAAAGTTGAAATAGGACGATACGTACAAAAGAAAACTGCTCAGGGGGGTGGGAGCAGAGAGATCTATTTAGATCGAGAAGCCACTGTGGAAGACTGCATTACTGTTTGCAAGTCATTATTCTTTCCGGGAGGAGAGAGCACTGAGGGCAGGGAAAATGAAATGTCCTTTCACCTTGGAAATTATCATGGGCAACCCATTTCAGAGCTCCTGCAGAGTGATGGTAATACAGTACCATTCAGTGCCAAGACATACAGAGCGACCACAGGATTAGCAAGACCACGAATATATTTACTTACACGACCTTTGGAGAAATGCTGCTGGTTAGTGTTACCAAAAAACGCTGAATATTTGTATTTTAACCCATTAAACAGCCAGGGGGTCAAATTAAATGCCCCCTCCCTAAGGTTTATTTGTCATTTGAGCAATTGCCATTTGAATTTGATGAAACTTTTTGTAACTGTAGCCTGACTAACAACATATCTTTTGACAGTAATTAGATGGTGTTAATACAACACTTTATATTCAGCTGTATGTTCGTGGGCAAACCACAGAGCATGATGAAAGTACTAAAATACGCTGGATGAAGAGATCTTTAAGCTATCAGTGGTAAAATCAATTATATTTGGGGCTTACAGTTAGCGCTAACCAATGCCATAATGCTTATCTATAAGATCTTCTTTAAGATCTTCAATTGAAATTAATAAAGGTTTCAATTTATCCCTGGCTCCTCCCTTCTTGGACGAATAATTACATTATGTTACCAAAAATACTTTGGCAGTTTTAATTTAAACCCTATATGACTAATATTTATAACAACTGAAAGTTGCTTTGATGGCATAATTATATACTTAGAATACGTAAACGATGTTTGTAAACGATACTCAGTCTATTTGAAGACAGCAAACTTTAGTTTAATGCGAAAGACATGCTTACACTGTTACAGTACATGTAGCTTGTACAACTAATTTACAAAAGGAATGCTTAACAAAGGTATAAGACAAACTCATACAACTGGTAGGTTTGTGAGTCTAGCTATTACTTAATATTTCATTCTTTTAGCTGTTACAGCAGGGTCCGAAATTGTGCCTTCATGGTCGCCAATGCGACTATAAAATATTGAGAGCTGGCGAGCAGAATTTCACACACCCCATTGCCCACTAAGTTGTTTTGTTAGTGTATTTAGAGATAGCAAACTCCCTGCGATCCGCCATGTTGCTTTTCCCTATGACGCTACTGCAGGCATGCCAGGCCATGGGCGATGCCGTGTCCACGGACGCGTTGAAATATTTCCGTCATTTACTGATTTGGGAGTTGAAACTGGTAACAGGGCTGTAGCAAGTAGTGGGGCCGGGGGGCCCCATCCCCCCAGTCTTTTTGCCCAATTTACTACTTCTTCATAGAAACAATGTATTTGGTGCGATAAAAATGTGTTACTTTCCATAAATTGCCCCAAGTCTGAGAAAAACGGGAAATATTTTACTAGTTTTAGTCATTCTGATTTTGTTTCCAGTTGTTTAAAACTTATGAAATACTTTTTCAGACAAACTAATTTTCAAAATTTCCCAGTGGGAGCATGCCTCCGGATTCCCCTAGAAGGCTCGCGCCTTTGGTGCTCGGTTGTGCCCCTCCAGTTTCTCAAGGCTTGCTACGGCCCTGGTAAGGGTACAGAACCTAAAAACTTTGTGGAAGATTTAGATATTTCTTGGGTAACTGGACATGTCAAATAGAATTTGATTTGTCGAAGCTCGTGAAAGATGATCTGAGCACAAGTTCAGTCCCAGAAGATGTCGACGGCACATTTGGTGGGAACCTGTGGCAGTGAGTACAACTGGAAATGGAAATTGTTTGTTCAGCTCCATTTGCCAGGTCCTCTCGCAGTCACCACTTGCGTATTCTTGTCACCGAAGAGCTCTTTTGCAATCCACAGTATTAATAATGCAACTCATGAAATTTTTAGCGTTCGATTGAGAAGACTTCATAGTCTCTACACTACAGCATTTCTTTGAGTGGTTACGCCTTACGGTCTGTTGAACTGACAATCATATTGTCGTTGTTTTGTGGTATAATTAATGCTAGAATGCATGAGGGGGAGGGCCAGGTTGAACCCTCCCCCCCCCCTCATGTATTCTAGGGTTAATTATACCATAAAAAAACCCCTTTGGCGATAAGAGATGTGTTTTTTAATCGGTCGCAAAATGCTACCTTCCAACTGTTCTTCGATAAATAACACATGTTTTGACCCTATTTTGATGATGTCATAGTTGATGACATCATCACAAAAAATTGAAACTCACCGTTTGCTTATAAAATTGATTCTCTGCCTTAAAAATGACCGAAACTTAGTTATTTCTTTGCCTATGTTACTAATTTAGCATTTTTCATTGAAAATTCATGTTAACAATTGTTTTTAATCGATTTTGAATGTTTCTAAAAAAAATCATAAAACGCGTAACTAAAGCTGATGGGCGCCATTTTGAATTTTCGGGGATGGTTGCCATAGCGACATCTAATCGGTGCCACGTGACTATAATTAACTTGAAGTACACATGACACTTATTACTCGTACCAAGTTTCATGTTGAATAGTTTTCAAACTAGAGAGGGGGTCCGATTGACCCCTCACCCCCTCATGCCTTCGTGTAACTTTCTTTTCTTCATGCGTTCTAGGGTTAAGCTGTTTTTGAGCATATGTCAATCGAAAAAATGTGGCGACCAGAAATTGCCATCTGGCGACTAAACCTTTCAGTCAGGTTGCCAGCTGGCGCTGATGTAAATTCAGATGCTGTACAGCAACTTAATTGATTACATGATGTAGTCAACATAAAGTAATAAGTTATATCAGGAATCGTAATAAATTAAAATTATTCAGTATACTTACACAGTCAATCTTGTTTTTGTAATTAAAGTGAGGAAGAAGCTGCTGAAGACTTGACAGATGAAACTGAATGGGAACGGGTCGATGATTACAGGCAAGATGTTGTAAATTTGTTAGGCATTGCAGTTTCCCACCCCACCCCTGGAAATTCCAACCTGAAGTTTCTGCAATTTTAGACTCAACTCAGTCTCCTACACCCCATGGCCCACCCCGACACCCTGCCCTATCATAGGCTATGGAATCACAAATTTGAACTGAGCTAGTGCTGTATTTCAGAATGTTCCTGCATGTGCGAGTGTTGAAGAAAAGCATCTTTAGACATATTTATCATGATGGGAGTCATTAATATTGTGCATAGGTTAGATGTCTTGTGTGCAGATTGAAATAATTAAAAGATTTACACTGAACCTTTAGTTGTGCAAAAAAGGAATGAAAATTTTTGATACTGTTGTACATCAGTACATATGAAGTGTGTGAGGAAAGGGGTGTGGTGGGCAAATAAAACAAAGGATTCCGTTCAGTAGCTGAGAAACAAATGCATCTAGCTTGCTATAAAGGATTAGTAATTAATGTGAAAACAGGTTCGGTTCTGGGTCCATGTGTACGTGCGTGTAAAGGAACTGTATTTTGAAGCAGTTGAATCTATATAAATTATTATTTGTATTACTGCTGCACGAACTTTAAATATTCTCCTTTGTTTTATCTCTTTGGACTGAATTTATTGAATTTTTTGTTTTTTTCTTTCAAAAGAGAAGAGAAAGACACCAAAGACGGCAGGGAAAAGGGGTTCTTCGAGGATAGTGAAAGGCAAGCTGCCCATATGTACTGTTGTTATAAATTTGTAGTGTTTATACATTATGAACCCAAATATCAGTCCTACCCCCATTGCTGCGACCCTACCCCCCTCAAGCAAAGTCAGGAGTACCACAGTAATGGGTATTCCACTTATGAAAACAGGGCAACAACAATAAAAGCCTGATTCAATAATCAGGCCATAGGATTGCACTAGAAATTGTCTGTTCTGATAAATCTGATTATTTTTGCTGTTGTTTCAACAAAAATGGGTTTTAAAAAAGAAACACACGAGTTTTAATTAATTATGAACTGATTATGATAATTTCTTACTGATATAACGTCATTGTCTTCCATTTCGGATTTTCCATGTTAGGGTATTGCGACGTCAGCAGTGGCGTCACAACGCTTTAAACAAACCCTCATTTAGCAAAGGTGCTCTCCATAAGTATAAAATTAACCTTGAACGAGTTGTAATCGAAATAAGCTAAAATATACAAAAGTATCAAAATTACTCAAACCATTTCATTTAGAATGCGGTTGCCATGGCCATATATTCACCCAAGACACACATTCAACCCGATTAACAAATTACCTGATAATTTTTAAGGAAACTCCAAAAATTTGGAAGGGATACCATAAATCGTCAAGAGTTAACATAACTTTAAATTTGGCGTGGGCATCATCGAAACCCGACCCCTCCCCTTCCCAGTCTAAATAGGGTTTATTTGAATGTGCGATGACAATGTTTCTGGTAGGTATATCTGTTTTATTTATTGTATCAAAAAGTTTAAGGGAATATATTAAAGGACCTCCACATTCTGCATGGCAATACTAAAATTATAACAACCATTGTAAGTGACTATAGCGACTGTGATAGTGAGCTTCTTAATTTTACGGCAGCAAGAATTAGAGTAGCTAAACTCAATTCCGATTTTAATAGGGAATCTGGCAGTGGTGATGATGATTTGGAAGAACTCCCTCCATTTCTGATTGGCACAAGTAAAGAGCGTAGGAATATTTTCGATGATATTCAACAACAGCTTGAAGAGTCAGCAGCAATAGACCAGGAAAAGGAAAGTGGGAAAAAAGCGAGTGAAGAGCAGCAGAATCGAGAATTAGAAGAAGTTGCACGAACCACTGAGGAAGCTGACAGATTGGAGGGAGTGCGAAAAAGGAAGGCAGGTAGGGTGCCACCTGAAACAGAAGGAGAACAGTACCAACAAGTGGCAGTGCGCCATCTACACCTGGGATTAATGAAGCGCAAGTTTAGCCCTGACTGGTCAGCGCTTGCTGTCTATGACTGGGTAGGCGCATTGTGTGCGGAGCCAGAGCACTTCAGTTTAGGTACAACACCAAGCCAGACCATATATCCGGAAGATAAGGTAGCAAGTATAACTCGAGTACTCTGTATGAAGGTAGAGGAGACCGAAATCGCACTATCTAGAGAAGACTCGAGAATTACCCTGGGTGCTGGTAAAGACACAAGTAATAATGACACCATACCTCAGATTCTGTTTGCTCCCGAATGCTCAAGCACTCCCAAAAACAACATGTGCACTTGTGAAGCTGAAGTTCCCGACGTGTTGATGGAAGGGGACGAGATATCTGAGGAGGAGGAAATCCAGGCACACTTCAGTATCTTGCAGGATCGGAGAAACAAGGCACTTCAAGTTCTTCAAGTTGAGAAGTGCATCTTTGTGAACAAATCCAATGTGTACCAGGAGCTGATTGACATTTATCACGACGAAGACATCCTGAGGTACAAACTGGTGCCTCGTTTTGATGAGGCCGACGTGGCTACAGGGGACGGTGTCCTCCGTGAACTTTATTCTTTGTTCTGGGAACAATTCTTTGCACAAAATTGCCATGGTGATACAGAAGTTGCTTTGACCATAACACAGGATATAGCACCGGATGATTTCTGTGCTGTGGGCCGTATTATCACTCACGAGTTTGTGCAGTGTGGCATTTTCCCAGTACGTCTTGCAAAGGCATCTGTTCTGCAGGCGTTGTTCAATGTGGTTGGAGAATCAGATCTAACGGAATCTTTTAAGTACATTCTTCCGTCTAAGCAAAGGGAAATCCTTGGTAGAGCCTTGGAAAGAAGGCATCCCTTTCCCCAGGATGAGCTTATTGAGCTGTTGGAGGACTTTAAGATCAAGAAGGTCCCAACTCCTAAGGATATCCACCAACAGATTGTCAGAATTGCAACAGCAGAGTTTGTTACAAAGCCATATTTCGCCCTGACAAAACTCAGAGATGGTATGGGTCAGTTTTGGGGAGAGGCTACAAAAGACGAGATAAATGCCCTCTACCATCTCTCAAAGCCTACAGCAAGTCTGGTGATTGAAAGTCTTAAAGCTACACCCTTGAACCCGAAAGAAGAAGCAGTTACTCGTTGGCTGAAGCGCTACCTCGTTGAATCAGGTGACAGGATGTCTGCTACGTTTGTCCGATTTGCAACGGGATCGGATGTGTTACTGCCAAAACAGCAGATAGCAGTCCGTTTCGACAGTTTGCCTGAAGCAGCCTTAAGACCAAGAAGCCGTACCTGTTTCAGTGTTGTTATTTTGCCAAGGAATTACAGAAGCTACTCACACTTGCAAGACAACATGGACCTGTACTTAAGATATCAAGCTGCATGGGATATGGCTGATTGAATTCAGAATGATCATTGTCTCGCTCCGGAAATGCGCAGCCAATATTCACAAACCGTTCATAAACATCTTTATTTAAGTTTTGTTGTGGATGTACTAGCATCCAATTTGTTTTTGGAAGACAATTTAGTTGTACGAGAAGTGACGACCAAATCAGTGAACGATCAGTTGAGAACTTTGGACCTGCAATTGTGTTTGAGGACATAGAGTGTCCGCCACTAGTGTTATTTTTGAGGTCTTGCTACTTCTTAGTAACTAGTTATAATTGTTATATACTAAACTGACCCGTCTTTGTTGCAGCATGAGCTATGTTTTGTTAGGTTGCCCTTATTTAAGGTTTGACTTTGTTGTTCACAAGTTGGTGGTCAAACGAGACATTGGAAATATGTGCGTGTGCCTGCCGTTCCGTAAAAGTTTGTTTTGAAGATTTCTAGTTCAAGCTTCACAGATTTAGTGAGTACTTAGTGAATCGTAACTGAAACCAGCGTATTTATCTTTATCGTAACACAAATGCCTGTCTCCAAAGGATACAATATAAATCGGATCAAACAGCAAACTTGGCTTTGCGTGTTTGGTATAACACTAGACTAGTGTCAGCAGCTCGCCAAAAACCCAAATACTCCGAAAAACTTTAATTATGTTTCACAAATATTTCGATATGCACACCGCTTGAACAACACACTTGCTTTGCACTTAGTTGATAAAAGTTATATAACATCTTCAACCAGCTGAAGGAGAGTTACATAAAGATCTTCTGCTTCCTCGATACTTCTGGGCAATTGTAGGTCGTTGTCTTCAAGTAGCATTTCGAATACATAGGCGAAATCCTCTGCACATCCGAATAGGTTTTGTTTCTTGCAAAGACTTGCTTCAATCACTTCAAGATCATCCATGTCCACACCGACTTTGTAGTCATGTGTACCTGCCAAAAAATACAAAGGTTACAAGAAAAGGAGGTGTGTATGCTGAGGTTTTACTTAACAATCACAGTCTCGTTCAGTGTGCAATTTCATGCCATTAGAACTATTATAAAACTGTTGTTGTCAGTCGAATAACAAAATCAAACAGCGATGTGCGCAAGAGGACTGTGGCAGTTGTAAAACAAACCAAAATGTTTGAGAAATGTTTATTTGTTAGTTTGAGCAATATGTGGGGCCGTCACCTACCTTCCAACTCTGGTATAAAGAATAGTGCATCTGGTCTGCCTGAAGGCGTCTCTTGGTTTAGATGGTTTGGCCTAATTTTGTGCGTGTTCCAATGTCGAACAATTCTGTCTAACTCTTTCTGAATTAGACCCATAAAGCAGAACTGTAGGCAAGCACTGAAAGAAATAAATTTTGATTAATTTCATTTTAATTGACCGTAAACCTGTTGTACTATTTTCTTCTAAAACGTAGATAAAAGTACAACTGGTCTACAGTCGAGGGAAGTCACGTGAGAACCGTAAACACAAGATCATCGTTGCAAAACCCGACCCGACTCGGCTGTCCGCGGAGAAGTCACATGGTAGAAATAAAAAAAAATAAAACTCGCAACTGAATGGTCCCTTACAAACTTGTGATTTCAATATTCTGCAAACACACAACTTTATATTTGTTTTGCTTTTCAACAGTGATTTTTCTGGGTAGTTTACAGCAGGCCTGGTATACACTGAAATAGATATTCCGCGCGCCGGCTCTGCAATTTACACGAGGTTGTTCAAATGAGTTAAATTTTGAAGATCCGTGGCCAATCTTCAAAACTGCTACTAAGTGTTTGTATAGCATTAGCCAAGATTGGAAACAGGAAGCGTTACTAACTTGCTATCAGTACACGCCAGATTGAATGCCTTTATATCCAGGCCACTAATCGCCAATGTCTCCGTAATACAACATCAAGCCAAGACACTACTTCACTGTACGCGAGTTTTGCTTTTCATGCACTAGATATGAGTTGTCCAATCACCACGCATGTATATATGCCTAACACCTTTTCATAACCTATTCCTAACTTCTAAACATCAGTCCTTATAAGACAATGATATGACAATGTTTTTACCTACCACTGAAGTGCATTATTTTTGTCAAGAAGTCCACAGTCTCTGAAGTCTTTAAAGTAGTTGATCCAGAAGTCCGTACTTGTCTTCCTAAAAACTGACCACCAGGCCTCTATTCTCTACAGGGGTATAAAAAACAGTGAGTTTGCCTTCTGTACACGTGTGTTTTCGAAATCAAATTGTGTAAAACAAATTATCTTTCTGTATCTATTTGTTGCTTGCCAGCATTTTTTATCTTAGCTACATTTATCAGTTTATCTGCCTTCTCTTTGGTGTAATTAGGTTACCTTTTGTACTATATTGACATTATGCAATTACAGTTACTGGGGATACTTGTAAAAACTCATTAAAACTCGTGTTTATGAGTGCCAAGTTTCTTTTCTGCATCCATCGAAACTGGTCATTTTCATTTGAGAAACCAAGATTTCTTACGCTTCCTAAACAGGCCACCAGAGACTTTATATGTGGCGGGTCTTGAGTGTCGATCCGCTCTGCGGATTCAACACGTGCATTACATACATGAATACGTATTATGTTATATAACGTTAATGACCTGATTAGAACGTGATGTCCCGTACATGAAGCTTTTCATTCCTGCCAGCTCGTCGTCGTCGTTGCTGCGTAAATAGGTTTGTGCTGCTGCGATATTAACGTTCTCTGTTCCTTCGTCTGCCCTCACAACTCGTGCAGTACCTAAGAGAGAAGAAAGAGGAAGTGAAATATCCTCCAAGACGAAAAAAAAATCAATGGACAAACACAATGCCGAGATTGATCTGGTTCTCAATTGAACGTAGCACCACAAATTGAGGCAGCTTGCTTTTTTCACTTGCACCAGTACCTACCAAGTCACACACCCGAAGAAATGAATTTTTCTGTACATTTAATTTCCAGTAAACATCACGATTTCACACACCTGATGGCTTGAATCTGTCGCCACACATTTGCTGTAATTCAATTTTTTCACACGCCAAGCAATCTCTACCAGTATCAAACGAGTATTATGACTATCAAAGCGTTTGAACAGCAATAAACGTAAAAATGCAACTCACCTTCCAATTGACGTACACAGTCAACGAAATATTGAGCCACAACAAATGGGTCGTTGTTTGTTGATGCCACCTTTAACCACAATATCTTTCTTGAAAAGCTAATGCCATAGAACAAAAACACCGTTTCAATAAACAACAGATTAATGGTTCTAAAGTTACTCACACGTATTAGACTACGTATACGTGGTTTTTCAAGCTTTTGGAACAAGATATTCTTACCCGTCTATCGCACCATGGATACAGAACCCAAAAGGTTTGAGCTTGTCGTAGCCATCAATATGCCAGATTGAGCTTGGACCCTAATTATAAAAATATAATAACGAACAGTATCTATAAATGACACAAGTCTGCTAGGAATATAATGGTGAGATCAAGAAAATGAGCTATTTTGTTTTCGGAGTACTTCCAATGCTGTGTTTAATCAATTGGTGACCCACGAAAGCCTGCAATAAAAGCGTTCGCGTCACGTCATGAGTTTGCTAGCTTTTGTCTTGAGAAATACATAAACCCACTTCGCCTATGGTGTTCTCTGCTCTTACCTTTGCGTAGTAGTTGCGCCTTTTCAACCTGTGTTTTTTCCGTCGTTCAACCCCGTCAGGATCCAGGAATTGCAATGAAATCCTTACTGTTTCTCTGGAAATGTTTTATAAGTAACAATTAGAATTTCTAGTTTGTGCTATTTTTCGTGCGTACGGGAGACGAGCGTTCACAAGCAAAGCAAAATTTGATTATTATTGTTCACACCATCTTTGGCGACGATTTTGGCTTTTTTGGGAACGGTTTTGGATAGGAGACTCGCAAATTCATTACAACGAGAAACTGACTCCATTTTGGATGTGAGGCCATGTGTCACGGAGGGGGCCCATTGCGTAATAGACCGTGCGGAGTAAGATAGCCAATCTAATTGAAGCATTTGCATTAGATAGTGACTAGTTTTCTGCAAATAGTTAATAGTTGTCGTCTGTTAAAGGAGCTGATGAATAGGAGCAAATGTTTGCACGTTCTCTGGCGGTCATTTTTGGAAGATACGAAAAAACATGCAATATTTTGAATTGCGTTTTCACAAGATGGTTGCCATAGCAACGGGGATTTAGTTATGATAAAAGATCCCTGGCTAGTTGCTGGGGTGGGAGGTCACATGGTGTCCACTAATCCTGTCCAGGTATAGGGTTAAGGAAGAAGAAAGCAAGTAACGCAATCGCAATCACACGGCACACCACGGGTATTATTATTTAAAATACATTGTATGAGATAATCTTGTCCTGATGAGAACTAAGGTACACGATGTTTTTGTTGGACTCATACACAGTTTCTAAAATTACTAGACTCCGGTCTTACGTACCTGTCAACACACAAACGATAATCATTGCACAGTCGCTGATGCATACTTCGATATCCAATACAACTTCCACTTCCTTTTAGCTCTTCCTGTAAATGGGAGCAGAATATCTTTTGTCTTTAAATAAAGCCTGTATTACAGAATAGGGCATTTTACTTTTTTATTCACTTTTTACAAATGTTTTGAAAAAAAATACCCAACTCCTACTGGAAATTGCTAATATAATAGCAAGCGACAGTACTGTAGGTATGCGGCATAGGGAAAATTTATGCTGAGAAGTCGTGAATACTATTCTTTGCCATTACTTAGTCGGTTGCGCCATAAGCATGTAAAGACTTACAGTGATGTAAAAGTGTTTGTTTTCCAAGTGGCAATACATACTACTTATTAACCGAGAGTGAGGTCATTACAGGGAAATCTCAGAACAAAGTCTTGATGTATTGACCGAGCGAAGCGAGGTCAATGCAACAAAGCAGAGTTCTGAGATTTCCCTGCAATGACCGAACGGACGAGGTTATTAAGTTATTTATTTTTATAACTTTTTTCGAGTTCAATCCACACGGTCAGTGATTTTCCACTTCCGATTGCGCGCGCATATATAGCAATCAAGGCTGTGATCACTGGTGCGAAAAATGCGAGGGAGTTCAAATCAAGCAACAACTCTTTTCACTTTTGATT
>JANSTR010144876.1:0-11537 GCA_025434805.1 Antipathozoanthus remengesaui | reverse complement strand
TTTTTGTTATTATTATCGTCATAAGAATAAGTTTTTCAGTAGTCGTTTTGACGTCTCACCTAGGGCTATATCTAAATTGTGTATGGTCGATATCCCCTCACAACCTTCTCATTGCATGTGCGGAAAGTTAAAATAAAGGTACAAATTACAGTCACCACTACTGCCGACAATAAATTCAACCAACGTTCCACCTCAAATGCTCTAACGATTGTTTTTGAACGATAGCTTCATATGTTCATTTTAAGTTCGATTGCAAGGTCAGAATGTAGTCGATTATGAGCGCCGAAGAAAATCTTTCAAAAACAGTCAGTGATTCGGAGTTCACAGAAATGTAATGATACAGTGATTCGTACGAATTAAGAACTAAAAGCTATGTTTTCCAGATTCGAGTTCTTATGACACTGTACAACTATCGGCATAGAACATCGGTTTTTTATATTCCAGCTTTGGGAAACTGAGTAAACAAAGGCGAGGCTATTAGTATTAGTTTCTCGCTTAACTCAGCTCCAAAAGAATTGGTGAAAAATATTCAATCAAACAACTGATACCTACAGCTGAAAGCACCATACTGAGAAATCAGCTTTATTACGAGTTTAACTGATTGGGTTTCTTCATGTAAGCACAAACGATTGAAATCCGCCTGATTCTACTAAATTTAGGCATCGCTATCGGCTAATAAAACTATAGAAAACAGAAGTCTTAATCTTGCGAATGACTTACCTATATCAAAAACCTCGATAATGCACGGCACTCCATTAATTGATTGCATCTGGTCGTTCTTTATCAGTAAACAACAGAATTTTTTTAACCGTTTTGCTTTTACTATGAGGCTTTGTTCATACAACAAGCAGCATACTCTCTCGTTTCAGTGTGGAAGGTGACACGACTAGTTATTCTGATTCTTTCAAATGGTTTTCATTCAGTTTATATCCAGTTACCAAGTGTAAATAGAACTTTACTCTTTCGTGATCGACTTTTTGATGTTTTTCAATTTGCAGCGGAATAATTTCTATCAATCAACTGCATTTATAAATATAATATAAAATGTTAAGCAATTAAGTAGGAGCAAAGTTATGACAGAAGTACTTTGTCTTTTCAAAGTACTGAATATATTAAAAGATTAATGCTCTTTTCAGTCAGTCAGTGCATTGACTGCGGAAAACTATTATACGCGAAGGCCAACTTTTATCTGATTTTCTTACACTGAGTTCTGGGCAATATACAAAACATGAAATTATTCTATCATACAATAATATTTATACGTATATGTTCGACAAACAGGTTTGTGAACATAAACATTAAAATTGAAATTAGAATTGAAGAAGAATTAACAACAGAAATTTGGATGCATTGGCCGCAGTCACAAGAGTCAAGTTTTCTTACTGTACTGTGACAAAGAATCTTAAATTTAACTGGTATGTCGACACGCACCATTATATTTCATCCAACACTATTAATTGTGGAAATTATGCAAACTGAAAGAGGATTTCTGTATACATATATTGTTCAAAACACTAAGGCCGTTAAAGCCCACACTTCACTCGTGATTAAGTTGTATTTTTCTTTCTCACAAAACCTCATTGAGGCCAGACAAGCAAAGTGCTGGGGGACGGAAGCCAAGACATATATACGATTACTTAATTCCCTAAATTACCGGCAATCCTAAGCCGGCTAAGACAATAAACAAGATTACGAAACACTCCAAACTTTAGTACTACAAAAATATTATGATCGGCGTTCTCGGATTATGCATTCTAGTTTTTCAGTGAAACATAAAATTCTTTTCAGTTGATGGAAAATATTGTATGACTATGAACTATGATATTTAATAATTAATTAGAAAGCGAACAATTTTTTGCATTTTAAATATTTAATTTGATTTTTGGGTAAAATATGACTTTTTCGTTTCTGGCACAATTTTGTGCAATTTGAGTCACACGTCTCGCTTCTGTTATGATATGTCTGAGCGCAGGTTTAGCAAATAAATTGGCCAAAAAAACGGGGCCAAATTTATTTAAACAAGTATTAATAATTATTAGTAAAACTGAGTGAAGTTTATATACCCTTTGACTTGTTCTGTCAGATACCTATTTGTTCTTGATTTAGACTTTAGAATCGGATCAAAATTCTCACCTGCCAAGCTCTATATAATTAAACATTAATTTTCAGATCTAAGCTTTTAAAGAACTGGAATTGATGTGGTGTTTATCCGTTCAAGACAAGTGAGCTGAAGAAGTGAAAAGCACTCGAAATGTCAATTCAGATTACTATCACGTCTCGAGCCAGGCGGAGTGAAGCAATCAAATAGCGAGTCTTCTTGTACCAGCTATTATTCCTGACAGTGTACAAAATACCAAATAGAAAATGTCACCTTAATTTTACCCTGTTGTAGTCCAGGATGAATGGTAAAACGGTTTCGAATGACCAATTACTGGTATGGTAAATCGAATCCAAACCGGTGGATAAAAAGTTCAAGAAAGTTCCACAAGTATACGGTGAATGATTTCAACGGCTGGATTTCTATCGTCAATGAAATCATCGTTGGTTCTGTATTTTCCTCTGATTCTTTTATTAAAGCGTTTCATCTCTTTTATAAATTACATTCTACTACTAGCTATTTCTTGTTGTTGTTGTTCGATTTCGATAAAAGGTCTTGCCCTTGTATGATACTGCCCCCGCCGCCAACGAAAATGGGATTAATATCAGATTGTCAGATCACTTTGTTGTGCTAATCTAAGAATATGAAAAGAATAGAAAACAAAAATAACCTCTGGAATCGATTAAAAATTTCAAATAATACTAAAGAGTCAGTTTAACTTCAGCCCTATTAATTTAAAATAACTCTTGTTTTGTCAGTTGATTCGCTTTGAAGATACACTTGCGCTTGTTTCGAGTTTCTCAGTTTTAAGAGGAATAGATGTGTCGCATCTCGGACGAAAAATTGACAAGGAAATAATTATTCCCTTACTTAATATAAAGGAAGACAATGATGTCGTGTAGAAATATGAAATATCTTCAATACGTGCACGTCTTAGAAATAACACCGACCTCACGATCACAACTCGATCAAGTTCCGACGGCGGTGTTGAACTAAAATGAACTCCACCCCAATCCAGATTATTTCATGTAGGGTAGTTTCTAAAAAAACTAAGTTTTCCACGTCGACGAGTAAGGCAAATGATAGAATATATTAACTAAAAGTCGGATTGTTGTGTGTTTTAGCCCTTCGTTTTAGCAAAGACCCTCTGACGAAGGGCTGGTGCTCGAAACGTCACCTGAAACTTTTCACCCTCACGACGAAATACACCGCCACAAATCAGCTTTTAGTCGACTCATCATATAACATTATTTTCAGTTACATGCTTCTCGACAGCAAACCAGTAACATATATACAAAATACTATTTTAATGCCATACCACTGATATCGGCTTGGAGGGCCCTTAAACCCAGGCGATGCTATATGCAGCGATCGATATTCAGTTTCTTGAAATAGCCGGATTCACTTTCACTACAGACCAGTTCACATCCCGTAATGCCCAGTTTTGATTTGTGCGGGTTTTGAGTTGATCATTAAAAAGAGAGTACAGAATAACAATAGAAACAGTTTTTGTAACTAAATGTGTTGTGTTATTGCATTAATCTTTTTAGCATCCGATCTTCATAATCAATCACCCTAGAGACATAGAACTTTCACAAGAACGCACTTTCATTTTGAAGCTATATTTCCACTATGTTAACAGAGAAAAGTAATATCTCGATCGAGGAAAACAAAGCTGAGTAAACGATTACGTTTCATGGATGAAGAAACTGCAAAAACCGTCTTATATTCAGTTGTAAATTAATTTCCAATAAACACAATCTTTAAAGTCTGTTTTATGAATATTTTTCAAATGTGTTAACATTTATATCCGGCAGCCGGTTGGGTTCTAGCAGCATATCTACATCATGTACATTGATTCAGTAACGCTAGACAAGAATAAATCAACTACATGAAGATCATCCGAACAAACTACATCACACAATTCCAGTAAAACTCGGATCACCTCCTGGGATAACATACTGAGGAACGAGTCACGTGACCTGCTCCCTCCCGTGGAGTCTTTCCGAGTCCGGTCTTCAACACAGAACTTGAAATTTGTTCGCCACATCAAAACAAATTGTATCCGGAAAACTTGAATAAATTAGTCATATTTTGTTAATACACTTAATGGTAAATTATATAGACAAGTTCGTCGGCTTCACATAAATTCCGGGTTTTGAGGGCTCTTTCTGCAACTGGTTTTGATGGAAAGTTTAACTCTTCGAGGAAACATAGATTCTCTACAAATTCACTTCATTTCTGCAGTATTTACAATATTTTAAACTAAAAAGTTGATTTAAAATAATGGGGTCATTTTTTGCATGTAGTGTTTGCAAGCTTGTGACTATACTTAAAATCCAAAATCAACTGCTCGTACCAAATTTTAGAAGGAACGGATGACACAAGGTGGTGGGGTGGGGAGGGGAAGGGATGCAAACTACCACAACCACAAACTCCTTTGGTGTTTCTATAGTAAGAGATAACTCGCCAGCCCGTAGTCTGAGCAACAAACCAGAATGATCCAAACCGACATGGCCAGACCAGACAAAGTGTAAATCAACGGTGTACACTCGGTTCTTTTTCTTCGTGCAGTTCTAAATAAGCCAGGCCTCTGGCGGCGGCGGCGGTGAACTTTGCAGAGAAATGGCAAATCTGTCAGGAAAATAGTGACACAAATAGAGGGCACCGTCTTGAGAGCTAGAGATCGCTGTGTAAGTGCAAGTGTTTGCAGACACACTGGTATAGGACTCTTACATAGAGACAAGGAATAAATAGTTGTTTTTGTTTCAAACTTGACTTTTTGATGGAGACGGCGACAAACAAAACACGGGCAGAGTCGATGTTTATTTCTTTTTCTTAATATGTCAATTCATCGCAGCTTTCTTTAATGTGTCACATCGTAAAGACAAAGAACTTATTTCCTTCTTTCTTCACTTCGTTTATGTGTATGATAATAATGGAAATGGATGGAAAACTTAAATATATTTAATATATTTAACTGGCAATAAATAAAATCTAATACAAAAAATATCAAAGTATTGACTATATCTTACTATTATATTCGAAGAAGACGGGTTAAAACTTTTTCCCGCCCTAGCCGGCCCTTTAACTTCAGCCCAACTACCCCCTCCCCCAAAGCAGGGCTGAAACTTCAGCCCCCTCAGCTCCCCTCCTCACATGCAATCTGGCTAAACCGCCGATGTGCGATTTTTCCTGTGTGTATTTTATCTGTTACTTTATATGTACTGGTTTGGCATAAAATACTAAATAATGTTAGTATGCTTCGAATTAGTCAACTGACCAATGAGAGCTCTTCAAAAATTTCCAAAACAGATGCGGTCAGTTTTCAAACGGATACGTCGGCAGTTTAATTTTAACTCATATTTTTATATAAATACATTCTACTCTTTTGTTGACTTATTATTTTAATATCTACAATTGTTGTGCTTTCTTAACTTATTTGTATGTCACAATTATTCGGTTATCATGAAGTTTTCTCAGCGACAACGCCTTTTGGTGATGTGAACGTTCTTGTTAACCTTCAAATGTAGACCTATGAGGGGGAGGGTTATTTCAACCCCTCCCCACCCCAGATAAGGTTATTGGTCCCAAAAGATGAAGTGTTAATAGCTATTGCCACCAAAACTTTCAGTACCTGTAGCCAGATAAATGAGAAATTTGACGGTAATTAGGTGACGTCATCATACATCATTTCTGAACATAATTATGCAAATTAGGTCATTATTTCGGACTTTTTTGTGGTCTACTATTAATATAAGCCAATGAATTTTAATTGTTTCTGCGTGTTTTTTAACATGATAAACTAAGGAAATGCGATATGCCAATAAAATCCAAGATGGCGGACTTGACAACAACATCTTTGCTCATAGTTAGCATGGAAACTGATTAATAACAACAATTTTGTACCTAATTACGAGTTTACATGCCAAATATCATCCATGAAAAATGTCAATCTAGAGGGATAAATATTACGAAAATTACGGGGGTCCAAATAACGTTCGTTCAGGGTTCAGTAATGCATGAGTTATGGTTCTGAGCCCATACGTTTAGTGGTTAACATAATAAGATATTCGTTAAATAATTATTATTTGTCGTATTTAGATAGTCACGCATCCAGCGTCGTTTGTTGATCACAGTGTATTTACGTGCTGCTTTGTTTACTCACAATGGCTGGCATTTGTCTCGTGGCGGCATCATTTTCGCTGCTTCTGTTGCAGCATCTTGCGCTGTCTTTGAAAGCTTCTTTAAATCGAGGATTAAGAAGTCCATATACGATAGGATTCGCAAAACTGCTACAAAACATCAAATAGATAGCAACAATTGAAAAGCCTCTGCTCTGTTCAGTTCCAGCTACACTGGAGAGGCCCACGATACAGATAGGCGTCCAACAAACGAGGAAAACACACACAACAACAAACGAAGTTAAAAGCACTTTGTTTTGAGCCTTTTTCCGGGCAATTTCAGCGTTTCTATTCAATGACGCAACACCTCCAGGCTGGTAATGGCTTTCTATCCTTAGACTGTTACTCCGCACAAGTCTATAAATCTGAATGTAGGCGTAGAAGATTAAGACTGTTGGAATAAACAACGCGCCTATGAGTAAAACCATTACGTAAGAGATGTATTTGCTTTTCCAAGCCAATGCGCATGTACCAAACTTTTCAACGAATTCGACCCCACCCCACCCATAAACTGGAGGGGTTGTCACAATTGCGGCAAAGATCCAGGAAATAAGGCAAAAAATCCTCGTTGTTTTTCTTTCTTTAAATATTTTCCCGTAAAGGTGGCGCTTCACAACTTTTAGGTATCTGTTCAGAGAGATTATTGCCAGTGTTGACAACGAGGCGGTGCCAAACATCAACATGGTGGAGCCAGCAGCTTCGCACATCACATGGCCAAACACCCATTTTCCTTGGTATAGAGTAGTAATCCAAAAAGGCATGTGAAACAATGCCATACAGATATCGGTCACGGCAAGATTTTCTATTAAAATGTTAGTTACCGTGTTGAGTTTTGGATACCTATGGATTGCGTAAATAACCAATGAGTTTCCAGCCACTGAAGCCAGAAGGATTATTATTGCAAAGAAAACTTCAAATCCAACTGCCACTGAGCTTCGTTGGGAAAGGACACTGCTACCAACAGTTCCATTTACGTTTTCTCCCATATTTCTCCAATTCACTGGTTGGCTCACTATATATCAGTGAAGAGATCTGATGAAACACAAAGTAGAAAGTTGTTTAGAGATTAAAACGACAAAACATGAATTTCCAGTTCCCGAGAAAAGATCCTTCAAACGTGCAAAACAAATTACTCGTGTTCTAGACTACGACATGGCGACTATTGCATGCAAATCATGGCCAAACATGCAATAGTAAGTTGGTGCACCAAAATGATCTAAGCATATACAGTAGAACCCTGCTAACTCGAACAACCCCGCTAACTCGAACAGAGTCTCAATTCCCTTGGACTTTTCAGTCATTGTAATCGACCCCGATAACTCGAAACTCCGATAACTTGAAACTCCGATAACTCGAACAGATTTTCGCTTCCCTTCAGAGTTCGAGTTAGCGGGGTTCTACTGTATGTTAGTTAGTGATGTTAATAATTTGTTTTACCGTGAAATCAAAGCTAAATAAGAAAATAGAAATTGAAGAACTTGCACTATGTTTCAGGTATTTGTTAGAAACCGAGTTATTTCAATAAAACAATTTAAAAGTTCTAAGATTGATTTTATACTCAGATATTAAACTAAGGAAACCGATACTGAATCTAATGAAGGTAAATAAATAACACCCACGATTGGAAAAAACCGAATAATTAAATTTTGTTCCTCTAAACTTTTAAATTCCATCAAAGATCTTTACTCCCCGCAAAACTATGATGGCTGGCAGTAATAGTTGTTCAGTATATTTACAAATATTCAAGTGCATGTCTGAAAACTTTTGTAAATAAAAGCAAAAGCGATTATTGTGTATGTAACTTTTTTTACATATATTTGAGGCGAAGAACGGAGCAATGATCGAAGCCCACTAAACTATGAATTAATTATTAATTACATGATAGAGATTTCGGATTATTGTTCAGAACTGTAGTCTGTACAGCATTTGATTTCTTGAACTTAAGCAATATTACATTTCTTGATAGTCGTAATAACGTTGTTTGGCCGGAGCTTATTTCGCCAGTAATGTTTCAAATCTGTAAAGAATAATATGAAAGCGGCTTAAATTTGTTTGTTTTACCCTAAACTTTGGGACTTTCAAGTTTGCGACAATCCATATTACCTAATATCAAAGAGAGTTTTAATTATATTTCAATCCTATATCAAAAAACTAGCAATATGTTTTTCTGTCACTTAAATTAAGTTTTTCTGTGTCGGCAATTTATGTTTTTGTCGGACTCGCGGAAGTAAGTAGTAAAATCCAGTATAACAAAGCCGATTTTTTTTTAGTTTCCGACATATAACAATTGAATATAGATCAACAATTTAAACCCGTTTACAACAAACGTCGCTAAACTAAAACCAGTCAAAGTAAATGTGTCACTTCTGTGAGGTATATTTTTCATGCGAAAGTTTGCAATACAGATCGATAAGAAATGGCCAAATAATTATTGCCCGATACAAAAACGAAAAACTAAAATTCGTCGAAATAAATATAATAAATAATCTAAAAAGGATTGAATCATATTGTATTGGCTGCATCGCAAGCAAACAAGTCTTTAGGCATTATTTATACTAAATATTTCAGCGCGGTTGTAGGTAACGGTGAATAAGCAACGATAACTACGCATAAATACAAACACACATAACAAATATTCACAACTACGACTACGTGCACACACATACATATGTGCGAATATCTCAGGGGCCTAACTCATCGCACAGATGTTGTTATTTGACAGATACAAGTTCAAGTCCTAAAACATAGTTAAATTGCAGTAAGGCATATTAGGATTATAAAAATTGTTGAATGCATGGTTTGACACTGACTTAAAAATGTATAATGATCTTTAAAATCTCGAACGTTTCGCCAGTAACTTCTATCTTCATCAGGGAGTGAATGATAAATGATTCGTAAAAACTTCGAATTCTTGAACCATTGAAATTTGTCCCTCCTAGAAGTCCGTCAACATAACAGGACTTGAACTTGTATCTGTCAAATAACAACATCTGTGCGATGAGTTAGCCCCAGGGCCAGGGATAACCCTGGCATATAACAAAGTCATGTGTTGTCCCTTCTACAATAGTTATAACCCTGCTACGAGGGTTATCCTATGCTCCATATCCATGTAAACAGGCCCTAAAACGATAACACAACTCTTATAGGTCAGTACTCGGCCGGGTTGCTCAGGAGATCGAGAAAATAGGCATTTGTAGATTGTGTTTAAACTGAGTTTTGAGTTAAGAAATCTATTTTTAAAACATCCTAAACCAGATCCGCTGAACTTTGTGTCGTGTCCGGTTAACTATCTCAGTTTAATACGACAAAAGAATCATACTGTGTAAACAACATCTGGTTCTAAAACGGATATAATATATATAAAAGTTTATAGTAAAGCCTTCCAAATACTAAAAGCTGAAAATAAATCAGTCTGCACTACAAAGACATTTCTCCATCGAAAGGAGTCATTATATATACATATATAACCGGGTAGCGACCGATTGAATTACAATCTTATTTGGAGAAACCAACAAGGACTCGTCAGTCAATAGGAAAATAGAGCAAACGTTTATCTGCCGCGAAGAATGGCTGAAATATGGCGGACAATAACACATACAGTACACCAACTAACTCCAACTTGATAAATGAAATTAACAATGAATAATGGTTATTGCATCGCATACTTCTTTTTTAAAATTGTTCACTAAAAGAATAAACGTTGAACATTTGAAATTGGCGATCATCCTACCTTGAGTTTTGTCTTCCCTTAATAATTTATCAGTTGATCTACTGTCTGGTTTCGAAAATATATATTTTTTCGGATGCCTTGGTAAATTAATTCTCAAGACTGCCGTCCTAACAACAATCCTTTGTACCTTTTAGTATAATAATTTCCCAATTTCTGAAAACGACTTTGCATTCTTGATGAAATTCGTTCCTCGTATTCATCCAAAATTGACTGACAGAAATGAGTCAATACCAAATTGTCAAAAGTTTTCCTTTGACATCCAATTGATTTGCTGGTTATTGCAGCAGGCTCAGTGTAATTGATATATTTGTTTTATAACGCTGAAGGTTTTTGTAACTAAACGGTTAGGTAATAAAGTTTGATGTGGCAATTCAGGATGATGAAAAAACGCCGACTTGCCCCCGCTCAAAGTAAGCTTAATGTCGCACCGAAAAAAAATAGAAAAATTCGAACTTCGTCTTTGTTTTTACTTGGATACTGGTTTTTAAAATATTCATTTTAGACAGCTTCTTTAATAAGATTTTCCATTCCGATTTATTATTTATGGCGTCATTTATTTCACTTTGTAGCTCTATTATTTCAAGAACACTTCTAGCCACTCACGAGATTTCATGACTATCTACTGTGTATGTAGAATATTAACATTAACTTAGTCACCTGAAAGTAACAGCAAATGAAATTTAAAGGTTTTGTCTTTTGATACTAAGAAATTACACGACAAAACCGCTTCATCGATTAACGATTTACAACTAAAAACACGATGGCTTCTTTCAGCTTAGTAGAGTTCGATAATTTTACTTTATAGTTTAGCTTAGGTTTGCTATTGTTTGTTTTGTTTCCATTTATATTTCCAAATTTTCTTTGCTGATACATTCACAAAATTACTTTTGGCCAAACAAAAACAATATTGCATTCTCACGTTTGCTTTTTTACCACTCTTCTAACTAAAAAACTAATCATCACCTCAGCCAGAAAACTCGCTATTTGTGGATAATTTTGTACAAAATAGTAAAAACCAGCAATATTTGTCAACAATGGAGATAAGATAGATTGAACGGAAATGACATCAGAGATGAGGAACTAAAGACGTGCCAAAATATCACGCTATTCGACACACTTAACGAAATGCCAAGACTTAAGTGCACTTGACCACACCTTCTTGTCCAAACTAGACTAAACTAATACCAAAAGGAATTTAACTGCGTTAAGTGAATTTCTAACATTTTAAAAGCAGCCAAATTTTTGACAAGCTATCTTCTCAAAATTATTTGATAACGTAAATATGAACTTTAATAAAATGCAATATATAAAAGAAATAATGAATTTTTTGTTCAACTAAACCTAATACGTTTTGAAACAGTTGACCAAGAACTGAGATTAATTGTATCACAATTAGTGAGCATGAGGTTTGGGTTTATTGACTGGGGCGGATCCAGGATTTAGTCAGAGGGTTCGGACAAGCAGAACATTTTAAACAAGGAATATTCTGGCCTACGTTATCTTGTTTTTCCTTACACTTTAGGGG
>JANSTR010144865.1:0-11539 GCA_025434805.1 Antipathozoanthus remengesaui | reverse complement strand
TTCCTTACCTGACACACCCCTTTCCTCACCACACACATCCCTTACCTCACCACACACATCCCTTTCCTCACCTCACAAACCCCTTTCCTCACCTCACACACCCCTTTCCTCACCACACACACCCCTTTCCTCACCTCACAAACCCCTTTCCTCACCTCACACACCCCTTTCCTCACCTCACATACCCCTTTCCTCACCACACATCCCTTTCCTCACCACACATATCCCTTTCCTCACCTCACACACCCCTTTCCTCACCTCACATATCCCTTTCCTCACCTCACACATCCCTTTCCTCACCTCACATATCCCTTTCCTCACCTCACACACCCCTTTCCTCACCTCACAAACCCCTTTCCTCACCTCACACGCCCCTTTCGTCACCTCACATATCCCTTTCGTTTTATTATAACTTATACATATAAACTTCTTAAATGTCTTACATATATTTGTTTCATATTATTTGAGATGCATTAATTCCTTTTTTTAAAATCAGTGGAAGATAAAAAGAAAGTACAATTCTGTTCATTGTCCAAAAAAGGAATATCATCCTCCAGTTTGACAGTAAAGAGTAGTATCTATTACTGACAATAAAAAAATACCAAAATATCTATTAGATTAAATGCTACTGTCAAATAAATATCGCACTTGAGAGCAGGAATATTAATAAGTGCTACCCCTGGATAAAACCATACTTATTACGTGGCATTCATTTGAATTATATACAAGTTATGAAAAAGTGAGAGAAAGATCAATTTGCTGATGCTAAGTAATTTATTTTCCTTAATTACAGTTAAATTAAGGGACAAATCAAACAAAAGTTTAAATGACATTCTCAAACATTTTCAAAAAATTTGTAATGTTCAGTCCTTAACTAACTGGAATGAAACTAATTAAATAGAGTTGTTGAATTTTAAAATAAATGATACTTGAATAAACACCACAATAGAATAAATACCACACTTGAATACGGAAAATGCTGCAGCCTTTAATTAAATAAATACAGAATCTATAGATAATAGTCAAACAAAAAAATCACCTGCTGGGTCAATCAATTGAAAAAACTTTATAATCAATAGAAAAATTGTGTATAAACAGTGCAAAACAAGAGTCCCGCATAAATTCGGTCATACACTTGGATATACAGCAAAATTGAAAAAAGGATATTATTTTATCATCACTGCTCATTATAAGTAAATTGTTCTAAACTACAAGGCCAGGGATTGTGGAGATGCATCACAATCTTTACCTAAGTAAACGTAATTTCCTTAAAATTGATAATCATATCTTCCTACAACTAGTTGTAGCTTCCACTAAGTAACAACAAAAGCAAAGGTCATTCAGACTTTCTCCACACTCCCCCAGTTTCAAAATTTTTATGATTTATCAAGCAGTAATTATGTATTTCCAATAATAACTTCTTATATATTTGAGAATTAAATTTAAATATAACCAACGCACCCATCCCAAACCTCAGATAAAACCTCGCCTGTCTATCACATACCATCACTCACTCTCTTCACTAACCAAAACACCCATTCCAACCCTCATTACCAACCTCACCTGTCCATCACACATCATAACTCACTCTCTACAATAACCAACACACAAGTCCCATCTCTCATTTCTCACCTCACCTGTCCCTCAAACATCACCATTCACTCTCTTCACTACCCAACACACCCACTCCATATGTCATTTCCAACCTCACCTGTCCCTCACACATCATCACTCACTCTTTTCGCTAACCAACACACCCATTCCATCCATCATTTCCAACTCGTCATTTCCAACTCGTCATTTCCAACCCGTCATTTCCAACCTCACCTGTCTCCCACACATCATCACTCACTCTCTTCACTAAACGACACACCCATTAAATCCGTTATTTCCCACTTCAACTCTCCATCACACATCATCACTCACTGTCTTCACTAACCAACACACTCATTCCATAACTCATTTCCCACCTCACCTGTCAATCACATACCATCACCTACGATTCACTAAGCCAACACACCCATTCCACCCCTCATTTCCCATCTCACCTATCCCTCACACACCATTAACACCTCTTCTCAGTATTCAATCCATATATGACACACATCAACTAACAAACACACCCATTCCATCCCACATTTCCCACCTCACCTGTCCCTCACACGTCATCATTCACTATCTTCACTAACCAACAAAACCATTCCATCCCTCAATTCCAACCTCACCTGTTCATCACACACCATCACTCACTCTCTTAAAAAAGAACACACCAATTCAATCCCTCATTTACAACCTCATCTCTCCCTCACACATCAACACTCACTCTCTTCACTAACCAACACACCCATTCAATCTCTCATTTCCCACCTCACCTATCAATCACATACCATCAGTCACTCTCTTCACTAACCAGCACACCCATTCCATCCCTCATTTCCTACCTTACCTGTCAATCACGTACTATAGGACACTCTCTTCCCTAATCAACAAACCCATTCCATCCCTTTTTTCCAACCTCACCTCTCCCTCACACATCATCACTCACTCTCTTCACTAACAAACACACCCATTTCATCCTCATTTCCCACCTCACCTATCCATCACACACCATAACTCACTGTCGTAACTAACGTACACCCCCATTCCATCCCTCGTTCCACACCTCTCCTGTTCATCACACATCATCACTCAATCTCTTCACTAACCAACACACCCATTCCATCACTCATTTCCCACCTCACCTGTCAATCACATACCATCAGTTACTCTCTTCATTAACCAACACAGCCATTCCATCATTCATTTCCCACATCTTTTGTTCATGACACATCATCACTCACTCTCTTCACTAACCAACACACCCATTCCTTCCGTCATATCTAACCTCACCTATCCGTAACCAACACACCCATTCAATCCCTCATTTTCCACCTCAACTGTCCCTCACACATCATCATTCACTCTCTTCACTAACCATCACACCCATTCCGTCCCTCATTTCCAACCTCGCCTGTAAATCACACAACACGACTCACTCTCTTCATGAACCAACAAACCAATTCCATCCCTCCTTTCCGAAATCACCTGTTCATCACACATCACCACTCCTCACCTCCCCATCACACATCATCACTCATTGTCTTCACTAACACAGCCATTCCATCCCTCATTTCCCACGTCATCTGTTCATCATACATCATCACTCACACTATACACTATACACTAACCAACAAACCAATTCCATCCCTCATTTCCCACCTAACCTGTCTATCACACATTATCACTCACTGTCTTCACTGACACACACATCCCATCCCTCATTTCCCACCTCACCTGCAAATCACATACCACCACTAGTTCTCTTCACTAACCAACACACGCATTCCATGTCTCATTTCTCATGTCACCCGTTCATGACACATCATGACTCACTATCTTCACTAACCAACACACCCATTCCATCCCTCATTTCCCATCTCACCTATCAATGACATACCATCAGTCACTCTCTTCACTAACCAACACACCCATTCCATCCATCATTTCCCACCACATCTGTCGCTCACACACCATCGACACCTCTTTTCAGTAATCAAATGATCTATCCCTACCCACATTTCCCACCTTATCCATTCCTCATACACCATCACTCCATTACTTCAATAACCAACCATCCCATTCTACCCCTCATTTCCCATCTCACCTATCCCTGACACATTATCAACACGTCTCCTCAGTATTCAATCCATCTATCACTACCCACATTTCTTACCACATGCATTTCTCACACACAATCACTTACTATCTTCACTATAAACCAACACACCCATTTCATCCCTCATTTCCAACCTCGCCTGTAAATCACACAACACGACTCAGCCTCAGCACTAACCAACACACCACTTCCATCCCTCATTTCCCACCTCACCTGTCCATCACACATCATCACTCACTCTCTTCACTATAAACCAACACACCAATTCCATCCCTCATTTCCCACCTCACCTGTCCATCACACACCATCACTCACTGTCTTCACTAACATACACATCCATTTCATCCCTCATTGCCACCTCAACTGTTCATCACACATCATCACTCACTCTCTTCACTAACCAACACAGCCATTCCATCCCTCATTTAATAATAAGCTTTATCGAAACGTTTTAGCACCCTAAGCAAGAATAAGGCTACAATGCAGGACTCGGAAGATGTGTAGGTGTTTGGAGTCCTTTGTTGTAATCATATTGATATGATTAGACAATTTGAGGTCGTCTTTAATAACAACTCTGAGCAGTTTGTGAGAGCTGACCCTTTTAATCTGGTTTCTGTAGATTGTGACAGGTTGGAAGTCAGGTTTCTTTTTCAGGAAGTTTCAGAAGTAGTGAGGTCATCCACAAAGATCCAATGGTCCAGACTGAGTGGGGAGGAAATTGCAAGGTCGTTGACCATTATTAGAAAAAGAAAATTTCCCACTTAACCTGTTCATCACACATCATCACTCACTCTCTTCACTATAAACCAACACACCAATTCCATCCCTCATTTCCAACCTCGCCTGTCGATCACACACCATTACCCACTCTTTTCACTAACCAACACACATATGGATTACATCCCTCATTTCCAAGCTCACCTGTCCATCACATATCATCACTCACTCTCTCCACTAACCAACACACCCATTACACCTTGTCCCTCATGCAGCATCATCCCCTCTCTTCACTAACAAATCCACACATTTCAACCATCATTTCCCACCTCACCTGTCCCTCACACACCATCAACACCTCTCTTCAGTAATCAACCCATCTATCCCAACCTGCATTTTCCACCTCATGCATTTCTCACACTCCATTACTCTCACTTCATTAACCCTTGAACGTATAGGAGGGGGGGCTATTTCGAGCCCCCCATAGGTTTTTGGGTCTAAAAAATTAGCATTTAAAACTATTTCCATGAAACTTTCAGTAGCTGTAGCCAGATTAATGAGAAATATCTTGAAGCTAAGTAGGTGACATCACGATGCATAAATTATGTACTGAACCAACCATCCCATTCCATCCCTCATTTCCAACCTCAACTGTCCATCACACACCATCGCTTCCTATCTTCACTAACCAACCAACTTATCTCAACCACTATTTCCCACCTCACCTCTTCTTCACACTGACATTCCCTATCTTCACTAACCAACTCACCTGTCTCAACCCTCATTTCCCACCTCACATGTTGCTCATATACCATTATCCCTTATCTACACTAACCAGCTCACCAATTTAAAACCTCCTTAACCACTTCAGCTATTCCTCCCACAGTGTCACTTTTTTAACAGTTCAAAAATTCTCAAATTTCAGCCTCTAATGCCACCTCAGCAGTCATCCCTCAGTTCCCACCTCACCTATCCATTTAACATAGCACTACTCACTCTCTTTACTAACCATCACAACCCTCATTCCCCACCTCACCTGTCCCTCACAGATCATCACTGTTATGTATTCATAAATACCACTGGCTGCAAGGCGTGCAGATTATATTTTAGCAATTGGTGATTTTAAAATCCAACATGGCATCGGTCATTGTGTGTACATTACATGGTGTCAGAAGTGGGATTTTAAGCTTTGAAACCAAAAGCAGCTGCTTTGAAATGGCAGAATTAAGGATACACGAATTCATTGTATAACTGGCCAACAATGAATTGGGCCACCTCAGGTTTAAGCAAAGAGTGGGAAAGATTCTACCAACACTGTCAGTTTACCTTCGGCAGGCCACTGAGCAAATTCTCTGAGAAGGAAAAAATCTGCAATTGATGTGATGAGCTTCGTCGGTGATAAGGGACGGGAAATATATCTAACTTTCCAGTGGCAAATGGTGCAGGTTATAACTAGAGAAAACCGCCAGAATGTCAGTGACAAAGATATACTCGAGCGAGTGGCACGGAATTTAAAACACACCTCAAAGCCAAGAAAAACCCCATCATGGCAGCTGTCCAATTTGATCAAAGGTGACAACAACCTGGAGAAACCTTTGATACTTTAATTTGTAACTGACCTAAAACTGCTGGCCAGAGGACTGGACATGAGACCAACAAATTAATTTGCAATGCAATTGCATGTAAATCACTGGACGAATGGGTTAGGCAACGATGTCTGGAGAAAAGCAAAAATCTGTCCCTTGACACAGTACTATATATTGGTAGAATGTTTGAAGCCACCAAAGATGGAATACAAGTAATGGCAGGAGAAGATCCCAGAGTGGAAATAAACACACTGACTGACAGGAATGGTGCACCCAGAAGGCATATAAGAAAGCAAAGGGAAGTCACAAAAGTGTGTGAGATGTGGATACAATAGAATGAATGAATCTTGTAGATGGTGTAATAAGGTCGGCCATTTTTCTCGTGTCTGTAAAACCCCAACAGGAAGGGTCCATTCACTCTATGAAAATTATTCAAGTGATGATGAAGAAGACCTTGACCAGAATATGCTCCTACTACATGTGACATGTTTGGAAGTGAATGGTGTCAGTGACGAACCAGCTACTGGAGAAACCAATAAATGGTGGAAAAGAGTGCAAGTGGGCAATAAAACCCTATAATGTCAGCTTGACACAGCTGCCTATGCCAATGTGATAAATGTCTTCAGTACAGCCAGTACCGGATAACTTTGATTGGTTATGTTACTCTTCCAGTAAGATACAATAGCAAAGGAGCAAATGTGAAATTCTATGTCACTGACAACAAGCAGAAACCAATACTCTCAGGCAAGGTGTGTCAAGCCCTCAACTTAATTTAACATGTGCACAAGTTGGATAAGTCTACAGGAGCTCCTCGGCCAACATCCAGAGTTGAAAGATGCTTCAGAGGCAATGCCAGGGACATAATTATTCTATCAAAATTGACCCCACAGTAAAGCCCTTTGTACACCGACCATGCAGACAGCCAGCAGCACTTCTCCCCAAAATCAAGGAGAAACTCAACCAACTGACTGGGTAAATTCAATGGTTGTGTCCCCCCGTGGGGGCAAGATCAGAATCTGTTTAGACCCTGCTGACCTCAACAAAGCAGTTAGAAGGGAACACTGCCTGATACCAACTGTGGAGGAAATTGTTGCCAAGATACCAGATGCCAAGTATTTTACTGTCCTTGATGCCAAGAGAGGATATCTACAGATGAAAATTAGACTATGAGGCAAGCTTTCTGATGACAATGAACACTCCACTTGGAAGGTACAGGTGGTTGAAACTGCCATTTGGAATCAAGTCAGCCCCCGAAATGTATCAGAGAACTATGGACGACATGTTGGAAGGGGTAGACCATACACATGCAGTCATGGATGACATACTAGTTGCAGGACATGACATTGCTCACCATGACGCAGTCTTGAATGATGCAGTGCTCAACCATGCAAAAAGCCACAACCTCAAGCTGAACTTAGTCAAAGTACGGAAACATGATTTCATCAGAAGGGCTCAAACCAGATCCAGAGAAAGTGAGAGCAATGAGCTAGGGACGTGCCCAACCCCACAACCAAGGAAGAATTGCGATGATTCTTAGGTTCCATCGTGTATTTGTCCAAGTTTCTCCCAATGCTAGCAGAAGTGGAGACACCACTAACAGAGCTCACAAAGAAAGAGCTCCTTTTCTATTGGGATAAATCACAAGAAGCTGCATTCCAACAGCTGATTTGTGTTGTGAAGCACCTGTGAAAGTGACCATACAATGTGATGCTAGTAAGAGTGCAGTGGGTGCCGTTTTACTACAAGAAGGGAAACCAGTTGCATATGCATCCCGCAAACTGCGGACATCTGAGCTGAACTGGGCACCCATTGAGAAGGAAATGCTAGCAATAGTCTTCAGTACATAGACGTTCAGAGAATACATACTGGGAAAGCCAACAGTAGTACAGACGGATCGCAAGCCATTAAAAACCATACTGCGCAAGCCTATGGCAACAGCACCGTTACGACTGTAAGCAATGATCCTCAAAGTAAGTGGCTATTATCTCCAAGTCAAGTACCTTCCTGGCAAGAAACAACTGCTAGCAGACACTCTTAGCCGAGCCAGCCTTGATGAACTGCCACCTGAAGATGACAAGCTCCAAATGAACATACTTGAAAGAATCTTAGTCATGGAAGCCAAATATGCACAGCTCCAGCAGGACACAGCAAATGAGCTTCATGAGCTTTACAGCATGATCCAAACTGGATGGCCAGAAACAAAGCAAGAAGTCCCACACAGTATCCGACAATATTGAGATACATGTGATGAACTAGCAGTACTTGATGGAGTAATCTACTGTATGAGAATCGTAGTACCACCCCCCACGAGACCAGCCATGCTTGAGATCATCCATGAGACACATCTGGGCACTGTAAAGTGTAAACAAAGGGCCAGAGAGGCACTTTATTGGCCAGGCATGAGTGCACAAATTCAGGAGAAAGTCAAAGAATGCTCCATCTGCCATAATTATGCCCCAACTCAACAGAAAGAGCCACTGTTACCGAGTGCAGTCCCGGACCTACCATGGTCAAGAGCCGCCTTGGATATATTTATATTTGAGGGCAAAAGTTACCTTCTTCTGGTTGATTATTACTCCAAATACATTGAAGTCTCCAGATTAGGCGATCTAACGTTGATTGAAACCATCAAAGTTCTGAAGGAACACTTTGGTCAGCACAGCATACCTCCGAAGCTGATCACAGACTGTGGCTTTCAAGTACACAAGCAAAGAATTTGAAAAGTTTGCTAAGAGTTACACCTTTGAACATGTATTAGTCAGTCCCAAGCACCCCCAAGCAAATGGAGAAGCTGAGGTGGCTGTAAAGACAGTGAAATCTCTGTGGAGGAAGAACAAGACAAAAACAAAGCCATCCTGGAATACAGAGCATCCCCAATTTCAGGCATTGACTTATCTCCATCCCAGTTCTGTATGGCCCGTAGGCTTAGAACCACACTGCCTATAGCACAAGACCTTCTGAAACCTGAAGCTCACAACAACCACGAGACAAAGAAAAGAATGAGAAAGGTCAAAGTGAAGCAGAAGTACTACTACGACCGATGTGGTACCAAAGAGCTACCTGGCCTCAAGTGCGATGATCATGTGAGAGTTAGGCCAGACCCTGGATCCAAAGAGTGGAAAGCAAGAACAGTAGTTCAACACCGTGCATCTCCACGGTCATGTGTAGTTGATGCTGGGGGGCGGAGAGTCAGACGAAACAGAGTAGCTCTGAGAAAGGACTTGGCAAAGTCCTACACAGGATATCGCAGGCATCATCCTGATGTTGACCTGGAACCGGACCCAATGACTCTGAACACTCCACCTCCTGAAATGCCACAGCAGGATAAGGCAGAACGTAATTCTGAGGGTTAGCAGAATTATGCACACCTTCAGCAAAGCCTGACTTGTGCTCCCCCAACTCAAACAGCCAACGAAACAGCACCAGACATCCATCACTACATGACACGGTCTGGTCAGGAAGTTAAAAGACCAGTGAAATTGAACTTGTGATGTACTCTCATTGAAACCAGACCAAACCACTGAAATTGAACTGTGTTGGACTATCAGTGTGAAGGGAACCTTTATTGCCAGCAATGGCTAATCTCTTTATCTTTTATTATTTCATCAGAAAGTTGACATTGCTGTTAGTTTTTAGGAAAGGGGGGGATGTTATGTATTCATAAATAATGCTGGCCACAAGGTATGCAGATTATATTGTGTGATTAACCAATTAAGTAAAAACACATCAGGTGAGTTGAAAATCCAACATGGCGTCAGTCATTGTGTGTACATTACTCATTATTCATTCCTCTCTCAACTAACCAACCAACCTATGCTAATCATAATTTCCAAACTCACCTGTCACTCACACATCATCACTCCCTCATTTCACTAACCAACGCACATATTCCATCCCTCATTTCCCACCCTCACCTGTCGCTCGCATACCATTACTACCTCTCTTTACTAACTAACTCATTCATTCAAACTCTCATTTCCCACCTCACCTGTCACTCGCATATCATCATCCCCTCTCTTCACTAACCAAGACACCTATTCCGTACCTCATATCCAACCTCACCTGTCCCTCACACATCATCACTCCCTCACTTCATTAACCATCCATCCGATTCCATCACTCATTTCCCACCTCACACACCATTAACACCTCTCTTCAGTAATCAACCCATCTACCCCAACCCGCATTTCCCACCACAAATATTTCTCACAGATCATCACTCCCTCACTTCATTAACCAACCAACCCTCATTTCCCACCTCATCTGTCCCTTACACACCATCAACACCTCTTCACTAACAAACCTACACATTTCAACCATCATTTCCCGGCTCAACTGTCCCTTGTACACAATCATTCCCTCTCTTTACTAAGGAACCCACACATTTCAAGCATTATTTCCCACCTCAACTGTCCCTCACACACCATCACTCCCTGTCGTCACTAACAAACCCACAAATTCAAACTGCCATTTCTTCCTCACCTGTTCCTCACACACCAATATTCCCTATCATCACTAACCAATCTTCCCATTCCATGGACCCTCATATCCCATCTCACCTGTCCCTCACATCCATCACTCATTATCTTCCCTAACAAACCTACCAATCTCAACCCTTCTATCCCATCTCACCTGGCCATGTATAGCACTCTTTAGGCATGTGCAAATCACATGCCATTCATTGACAGGCCTGCTTTTACCTCCATACAACTAACATTTCACATATTTTCAAGGAAATTAATTATATCAAGGTTTTTGATTTCACGAACCCTCATATAATAAACACACTTTCTCGGTCCCTTGGCAGTTCATTAAATTAAGTAGTAAAAATAGTACCAGCTTTTTTGCCACAGCTGCACAAATTATAATGACTCAGATACAGTATTACTAAAAGATTGTTTAACAAGCACAAAAATCAACAACAAAGTAGCAGATGTAGCTTGTAGCTTGTATAAGTTACTCCCTGCTAGTGTACAATACAAGTTATTACTGGGAGAGTTTTAAAAAAGATAATGTAATAAAGAAAATGAAAAGGTAAGAAGGTCAATTATTTAAAAATCAAAAATCTATAAAAAAATATTCAAAATCTCTTAAGGTGTGCTGGGGTGCACATGATGCAAATGTCCTTATATCTAAACATCCATGTTCATAATTGAATAACCTTTATTATTATATGGCTGGTTGATTTTGTGTACTGTGATTGGTCAATTTCAGGTCCGTAAGTTGCCATACACTCAAGTGGCCATTATTTACAAAGTTTGCTTATATTTTTCAACAAAGCCATATAATAAATATCTAAGTTATGGATCCTCATGTTTTCCTTCCTAGTTTTTATGGCCCTCGCACTTCGCACTTTGGCCATAAAAGGAAGGGAAAAACTCAGTCCATAACTTACCATACGGACCTCACACTTAGCTAATAACAAGTATATACAAGTTTTAAGCACCACTCATGCACTTGGTTGATAATAATAATGCCCACGTCATTTGGAAGGGCGGGGCCGGGGGCGGGCGGCCGGGGC
>JANSTR010144854.1:0-11539 GCA_025434805.1 Antipathozoanthus remengesaui | reverse complement strand
ATTGAATTAAAGTTTAACTAATTGGTGATGAAATTTGTTTTTAATTTTATCTTATTTCAATATAAACAAAACCAAAAACTAAAAAAACAAAAAAAATGCAAGATCAGATTCATCCAAAGAGAAAAGCCATTTCTTTAGGCGAAACTAAACTTCTTTTCTGTTATTTGTCTACATAATTATACCGATTATATATATATATATATATATATATATTATTTTATACATAGTTTAACCTATCCAGACTGCCAGGGGGAATAAAAACAAACATTGTTGTGTCTATCAGTTATTTGTCTACATTTATATATTAATTATTGTACAATTAAAAGCTACATGTAACACAGTTTAAAGTGCTCAATGCAGGGCAGAGCGGTTAAAATATTAAAATTGTAAACATACAATTTGGAAACTTTAAAGTTTTTAAAGTTTCCAAATCATATAAAATATTTTAATAAATATATTAACAGTACTAGTATATGTAATATTTCAAAAACGAGTACGAGTGTTTGAATGGGGATTCCAAACATCGAGAAACTATGAATGAATGCTTTTACAGTAGTATTGTTTTGAGGTGTTTAGAATCCCCATTCAAACATGAAGTACGATCAAAACAGACATGTTGATTGCATTGTTCATCAAACAACAAAACTGAATAGAGTACTCTCGCAGGATCGTTGTGAAAATGCTGATTGACAACAATTTTATCCCTAGAGTTTGAAGTTGGTTCAATTGTGTTTGATGGGGTTTCAGAGCTCATCCACCTGACTAAATCTGGATCTCTGATTGGTCTGAAATCACATGAATAATTAATGAGTTTGAGAAATATATTGAACAACTGGTGTCTGGGCCCCAAAGTCTGTTCAAGGTAACCACCTAGCGACCCACAGGAGTAGGGGCCTAGACACCAGTTTTTCAAAAAATAATTTTTATATGAAGTCACAAGAATAGTACCGCATCAACTAATTGATATTTCACTAAATAATTTTATCTTTATACTGACGTCAATATGTATCTAATTACCGTTTTTAGGGACTAGGGATTCAACAAAATTGTTTTCATATCAAGTGCAACTTTCGACGAATTGACATCACTCCAGTTGCTGTAAGTAGAAAATCGATGAAATATTGACTGGGTAAAAAAGAAATTGCAAATTCATTAAAAAATATACACATTGGAAATTCAATAAATTTATGTACATATAATTAAAATTATACAAACTGTCAATATTATATTTGTAATCCTGGAAATTTTTACATGTACCTGTATGTTTCCACTAGTGAACTTAAATTATGAATATATGTAGCAAAAAGCCAAATTCTTTCAACCATTTCTACATTCTCTCCACAAATATTGAATTAAATTATTTTAGAAGTTGTTAACATGATGAAGTTGTCTACTTTTAACTAAGTACAGTATTACACATAAAGTTAAGATTGCAATTTTGGTCAAGCGGCTCATTTCACTGGTATTGTTAACAACAGGCGACCATCATTCAAAATTTTCATCGTTAAACATAATTTTTCCTAAAAATTATCTCATTATTAATTAAAGAACATAATTTTATCAATACTGCTGTTTTTGCTGATTCCTGTATTGCAACGAGATTCTTTTCAATGTGGCTTACGAAATCTTTGACTTAAATTGATAAACTATTTCTTTCTATCATTTGTCAGCAAGTATACAACACATAATTTAATCATCACCTTCAGTTATAGCTATGCATACTATGAATATATTAATAGCTTTCAAATTTTTAGGGAATTCAATCTTAGCTAAAAGACGAGGGTCAGATGGTTTTCGAACTTTTTCAAAGAAAGTCAAAACTGCTAAGTGTATTTATAGGATGGTGTGGTTTTCAGCTTATTAAACCACCCCTCCGAAAATTTGACATATAGGAATACACGAGAAATATTTTGAATATGAAACATTTGATAATTTTATCAAATTCTTTCTACTTCGACATATGTCGGCTAAAAATGCTGATCGCGGGTGCAGTATCTCTCTAACCTTGTTGGGTGGGTACTACATTTTCCCTTAACTACACAGGTGGGAGGGGGCAGGGGGTTGGCGAACCCCATTCCCCCTCAGTTTTTCTATTTGTTTTCAAGAGTTTTCAAGATTTTGCCATACTCTTTCCAGTATAACACATTTTTAAGGCCTACTGGAATTCATCACCCTACTTTGGCGCTTAAAAAAACAAAGCAAAATATTTTTCCAAAAATTACCAATTTCGAGATTTCTTGCAAAACAAATCACATGTGACATTCAAATTATATATTTTGGGTTCTGTTTACCGATATACAAACATAAGCAGATGTTTTTAAAAAGTAATATTAACCAAAAAAAACAATTTAAAAAAAAAATGAAGGATGGCATTATTTTATCACTTCTGGTAACCATGACAACCAACAATGAACACCTGTCCATCATAAATTGAAAGCTCAGCGGTCAATTAACAAATCTACCAAATCTTGAGTCAAACGGTCAAGCCATACAGTATTATGATTACTGTAGTAATAATCTAATTTTACGAGTGACAAAACGTTATGAGGGGGCAGAAAGAGTCATAATAGTTTCACGAGTATAGATAACAGACAGAACTGAAGGAAAATATATGTTCTATTTTCACTGTATAATTAGTGAATAAACCCCTCTTAGAACACCTTTTCAGCCTTGGGCCTGTTTTGTAACTATACAGGACCGAGGCTGAAAAAGTATCCGGGTCAGAGCCCGGGGCGAATGTAAAACTTTGAGGACAGTTTTTCAGATGTCGAGGGCCTGCTGATAGCGCAATACAAAATGTTGTGGGTTTTATTATGATTCATTATTTACTAATTTTCTCATGAATGGAGTTGAAAAGCGTGAGTAATGAACACAATGAGGTACTTTTGTTGAACACTTTGTGTTTTTATTACTGGCTTTGTGTTTTCTTGTTGTTGTTTCAACACTGGAAGCCATTTTTGTGCAACAAAAAAGAAAACAAAAAAAATTAATTTCTTGTCAGGGGTTAGATATAATTATTTGCCCTGTTGCATCAGAAAATAGTAGTAATTGTTTTTTCGAAATTTGCAATGTTTTATTAGCTTTAACATTTAAAAATTAGACAATAAAGAGAGAAAAAAAAAGAATTTAAATGCGTTTTTTCTGGAAAATGTGCAATTTCGAAAAATAAACCTATAATTTGCATGCTTTTTCTCATAATTTATGTATGATGTCGTCACCTAATTAGTGTCAAAATAATTATTTTTCATTAATTTAGCTACAGCTACTGAAAGCTTCCTGGCAATAGCTTAAAATGCTAATTTTTTAGACCCAAAAATGTATGGGGGGAGGGGGTCAGTCCCCCCCCCACTAAACGTTTAAGGGTTAAACATTGATTTTATATGCTTTGTTCGCTTGATAGTTTCTCAGTGGTTGGCTATTGTTGTTCGTAGTGACTATTTTCTAGCTGCTGACCAATCAGAATGCTAGGAACTCAGACTGTGGTTGGTTCATGAATTCAACTATGTACAGACAAAATCCCCGTGAGTAAGAACCTACATTTTAAGAACCTGTTAGGCTAAAATCTACCAGTTATGCCCCTCTAAGTAAGAACCTATTTAGCCTAAAACTTGGATTCAGGTTCTTAAATTCTAAAAATAACTATTGGAAATCGTTGAGGGGCATGGAGAAACCTGGCTATTTAACAACTACAGGGGGAGAGGGGTAATTGTTTTAGTAAAATCATAAGTTGGTCAAAAATCAGAAGTAGAAATCTCAGAGCTCAGACGTTGGTTTTGTTTCAGATAATTATAAAACTTGTAAAATTTAGATGCAACTGCTGATAGTAGCAATTCAGGGGGGGGGGGTGGGCAGGGGGTCAAAAGTTATATCAGCAGAACAAAGTGTAGAGCTTCCTAGAAATAAGAACCTATTCAAGAACCTAATGACCCTAGATTTTTGTTATACATCTTTTATGTAAAAACCTCTTTAGCCTAACTGGAAAAAACACAGGTTCTTACTCGCGGGGATTTACTGTACATCACAACAAGAAAAGAGAACCCCACTTGCCCTATATAATGGGTTGAAAATCCACGCCGAGACACGAAGTAGAAGTCTCATTGACACATTTAGTAGAATTGGGCTCTCCATATCATACGATCGTGCACTAAGTATCTCCACTGCATATTCATACTCATGTCACTACTTATTGCTCACTGGTTAACGAGTTCGCGGCAAATAATATAAGCAACTGCGTTAGTTTTTGCAGTTCATATTACTTCTAAAGTCAATCTTATAATTATTATTTATAAGTGTTCGGTAATATGTCACACGTCAATCAATGTTGGTTTAGATGACTGCAATTAGCTGATTAGTGACTGCATTGTTCGCGTGGTGGACATATTTCTCATCTTTTTTTTTAAACGAACAATAGTTTCACTTTTGTGGCCCTTCTCGTTTAGTGTTTTTTTAAAAAATACGTTTCTTAAATACGTTTCGCTTGTAGCATATAACAAAATATTATAACACTTTTGTCTGCATCCTCCGAACCACATAACAATTTCGTCAGCTGGTCAGTTTTCTCACTCGTTTCAGTTAGTACGACATACGCAGAACGAACGTCAAATTCATTAGCTTGATCAATTTTTCAGCCTGCAGAAAAACAATCGAAATGGTTCGAGCTGTGTTAAAATGTACCTTGTAAAAACAAAGGCCGTGTTCAGACGAGCAGTTTATAGCATGCTATAGGCTGTAATCCAGGCTTTTTCCCGTCTGGACGCAATTTTTGAGCCAGACATTATGGCATGCTATAAATGACAGGGTCGGAAAATAATTTCGTGTCCAGACGGGGTTTTGCCGAAAGACTGTGCAATCCGTGTGAAAATTATGCGTACCAGAGCAGGTACTCATTAACTGCTTTCACAATCTCCCAGCCAATCAGAGAATTAGAAAATGCGGTTTCACATCACGTTGATTTCTGTCTGTTCCATTTGGAGCCTCGTACTCCTCGCGGTGAAGAAATAATCTTGCCACCATGGATTATCAAAGCAAAGCAAGTAAGTTTTATTTTAAGATTTGCGGTAGTTATTTAAAGTAGTTTTAAAATAGTTTATGTGCTGTGTTTAAACGACATCAAGGACGCAGAAATATGTAATTTTGTAGATGTATATTCGCATGTACCGAGCAAATTAGACTGACATTCGGCCGATCTTTCAACTGGTGACAAACTAGAGCTGATTAGCAAAACTGCTTGACAAGTCATATAGTAAGTGTTAATATCGAATAAAACACAAATATATGATTAAAGGCTTTGTAATTCTGACCTAACTAGTTAGGCTTGAAACAAGAACAGGTTATTTGCTCATTTGATAGTTTCACGCCTAAATAATTTGTACTGTATAATCCTATGGCGAGATGATGTTTCATTGCTAGTTTCACCGTTACGTTCCACTGAACCAGTTAAACTTTAAATCAAACATATCATTTACAATAGATAAATGAGACATCTGAACTTCCATCACTTGAGTTTTTAAAACTTAAAATGCTTTTTTGCAATCCATTTACGATCCCACCGTCGCATCAACAACTGCAACAAGCGGCTATAAATCTTTTTCCATTTGTACCCGCCGGAGTAATGAGGCCCAAATACATTGTTTTTCCCTCCAGGACTGTAAACAAGTACATCACATTATCAGCCTCAACGAAACAAGCTCTCCATCGTGATCTCTGCATATTGCTGAACTGCCCGACGTTGCTCCAATCGAACTAAAACCTCAAACACGCTGGCACTCTTCTGAGGAAAACCCTCACTATTCGTATCACTCCCCAAGTAATTTCTTCGTATGAAAGTGATAAATAACATTCATCGTTGAATATACTTGCAGTTTTGCGCCATTTTCATACGTGTTGTTTCAAGATCAACAAACAAGAAACTGATTGGTAAATCCAATCCGCAGTCTGACACACTTTGGCGCGTGTGGACAACAAAAAATATATAGCTAACTAAAACAGTTTCGCAGTCTGACATTTAGCTTGCTATAAATTGCGTCGTCTGAACACAGCCAAAGATATTATAATATTTGATCAACATTCGAATGTCTTTACGAACAAAATGGTGAAAATTTATTAAGCGCCCTCCCTCGAATAAGCGTCCCTCTCGAAAAAGCGCAGCACTAAAAAGACCAAAAATTAAATTAGCGTCCCGAGCGTTTATTCGAATAAACATGGTATTTTACAAATGGGATGATGGTCCGAAACTTAATCAAGCTAAACCATAAACTTATATTGTATCAACGGGTCAAAATACTCACCCAGTGTTTTCTGGATCAAGAATATTTAGTAGATCTGCGACGGAAAAGAAAGGGCCTCTTCAGTGACATTGGAACACAATGGTAGAATCGTGAATTTAACACAATACTACGGAAGCTAGGTGGTTACGTTGAAGGAATTTTATAAACCGAGAAAGTACAGTGTAAAACTCCATAACTTTATATCATTGTTTCAGTTTCTGCGGCAGATCCCTCCCCTTCCACAGAGTCGAACCAACTTTTTAACTGAAAACATCGCTTGAAAAATTGTTCGTTAATTCGTTAAATTGCGCGAAATGCCATTAAAGCAGAAATTCCCAGGAAGGCACGGCAGGAACACCCTAAGAATTGGTGCCCTGGGTGGCTAGTTGGAGCCCCCCTCCCCCCGACACCCTCACCACCACTCCCCCTATTCCAATGCTGAACGAAGCGTTAATTGATTTATTGATGCTTAACATCAAAGATTTTGCTCCAGTGATAATAATAACAGTCTTTGTTTAAATGCTTCCTCTCTTTGTTTAAATGCTCGTGCTCATTCAAGCCCTGAGAGTTAATACACGTTAATAGACCAATCAGGTTCGAGGAAGTTGTCATTTGTATGATAAATACGGTAAGCAGTTAAACTATAAATAACCCTCCCCACCCTTGCACTTACCAAACGACCCACTTGTCGCGCCAGTCATAGTGAGGAAAAGTGAATCGTTCAAACTATGGGCCTGAGGAAAAAAGGAGTCGCTTTCCATCACTGATCAACATACAATACTCCACATTTTCTGATACAAATCTGGAAATATATTTATAAGCACTATATTACGTCTCGAAGTGCAGAATGAACATATATCCATTTGACTTTGCATGACTTAGCGATTCGATCTGAAAATTGTTACATCTCTCTAATACAAACTTGATCCACAACTGAGACTGGGGCACTTGCTGTACACTTTGCAAAATGGCCATCACGGTTTGTAACCCATGGAAAACGTTTCTTCCAGTCAACTTGGAAGTGGTGATTGTTAGAAGCTCAAGATAAAGGCTGTTGTGGTTTAGATATTTTCTGAGCAGTATGATTTAATCCGTTCTTCTTCTTCCTCGGCCACTAAAATTTCTTTCTTTGGATTGTCAAAAGGTTTCAAAAATGCCATTAATTTTTACACTACTAGTACAAAGCCCGGTGAACATGCTGAAAACAAGAAACAACATGACGGTTTATAAGAGAAAGTCAGCGATATCTTGGGCTCTACTAGTTAGCACTCAGTCTCTTTTCAACCTTAAATCAAGAGTGTAGGGCCTGGGGCTTCAGATGCAGAATGCATCGTGCTCAAGTTTGTCTGTTCTTGAGCGGGGTCAACTTAGTTGAAGCTTCCAACCGTGAATATGTTACTACAAAACGCGAAGTATGACAAGTTCAAAGGCTAGTAGCTTTCATGATTTGCTAGCCAAACGGCAATTTTTGGTGGTCCCTAGTGGACTAACAAAATCAAGCGCTGTCAAGAAGTCATTATCAATGGTAGGTTAGAGTGGTCCTGAAAAGGACTAAGCGGCTGCTGGTGGTTTCGGATGTTTCAACAACATTCGCAGAAGTCAAGTTACCTTAAAAATAATGCTATATTTCTGCACTACACTTATACAAGCTTGTAAGGGGTTCTGGGTGGACTTATATATGGGTGGGGCTGATATTTAAGTGGGGTTTTTAAGTGGAATAAAAAATGTTGCAGAACGAACTGAGAAATTAATATTTTTAAAAGGTCGTTGTATTTTAGTGTTCACAAAAACCCAAGAAATCCATTTATACATCAGATGAGACTTTATAGTTGATATATGGGGGATAATATGCAGAATATTATTTTGTTAGCAGATAAATAGACTTATGGAAGGGTGGGACTATGACTGGTGGGGATCTGAAATGGGATCTTGCATTATCATATTGTTTTACTACAAACCTTCTGCCTAAAGCTGGACGTCAGACCGACCGAAGGGGCCTGATTGTATGGGGTAGAATGTTCCTGGGCCCATGGCTCTTCATCAACTAGCTCTTTGTCTTTAGCCACAAACAACCCATGTAGGAACTCATCAAAACTCACTTTCCCGTCCTCATCTTCGTCGAGCTCTTCAAATAAAAGGCTCATTTCCTATTTGAGAAAGTTAAAGGGCATTATGTACACTGTTAATCAATCTACATTTAAATGCATGTCGTGTAGGAATTAAAACAAACTTATAATCTTGGCATACTCCCCCAGAAAATATTGAAATTAGTGTGTCTGAAGTCACTGCAAACACACTATAATTTCAAAATATGGGATAATTGTCCCTCCTGCCTCCAGGATTTTCACCGAGGAGGCAAAATTAAACACCTAAGTAAAAATTATTGTATTGATTAAATTACAAGTCAGCTTTTTATAATGATACTTGCTATATCATTGATACATATATTTGAATCCCGAGACTGGACGAGCTGCTTTCATTGAAATTAAATTAGAAAACATTTTGGTTTTGAAATCCAAATTGTGCACTACTTATTCCGCTGATCATATCTTCTTAAGCGTTATTGGGTATAGGTGCTAAAATGTCTTTTAGTGCCACCAGAGAAAGGGGAGGGGGGAAGCAGGTCAAAACAAAAATTCCCTACGCCTCCTCCAGGAAAACCCTTTTACACATAATTTCTATCACCCTACTGTTCCTCAACTCTATCTTCAAATATTACAGGGCATTTAAAGTACGTAGCACAATCTCAATTCTAATCTATTACCGAAGTCCTGTATAATTTTGTAGAATAGTTTTCAATACTTCAAGTCAAAAGTTTAGTTTGTGTTGTTGGTGAAAATTAGTAGCAAGAACTGAAGAGGCACCACTAATCTGTTTAAGACTAAATGTAGAAAACAACTAAAATAAAGGTCAAGGCAATGGATTTGGTCAGCATTAATGTGGTCACTTGGTAGGCATTGTAATACTATTCCCTATGTTGAAGCACTGTGCCCATTCTATTTTGTTTCATTATCTTGCCACACTCCTTTTAAAACACTGAAAACCCCTCATCAAGAACAATTTGTTATCATACAACTTGAACGCATCACTGATCTTCCTCATGGGTCAAAAACGAGCAACATCTGTGACATGGCAGATCCCCCTGGATGAATCCTGACAGTCCAATATGGGACAAGGGATGGACAATTGGAATGATAAATGAATCTCACTGGTGAACATGAAATTACTTCTGGATGATACACTATTGTATAATATAATAGATCATACTTGTTCGTTCATCTCCGTCATTCCAATGTGCTCACATACAATGGACAGCTCATGCATATCCAGGTAACCAGTTGCCCCAACATTCACTTCATTCCAGATCGCTCGTAATTGATCTTCTTCAGTCGGCCCTATCACACGAGAAACAAACTGGCCTAAGTACATAAGTACCAATAGTGAGCTTCCAAACATGGATGTCTTTGAGTTAGTTGTTGCCCAAGAGGTTCTACTTTTGGAGACAGCTAATAAAAACCATAAAAAGACCATAAGTGATATATTTTTGTACTTAATGTAAGTAGAGGCTATTTATGCATGTTTGTGTAAACAATTTAGGGCCTTAAGCAGTAATTTCAGTAACGAGGGTATCAAGTTTGTTAGGGTGAGGGTGCATTATTGTGTGACAACCAGATTTTGGATACGATACGATATGAAACCTTTATTTATACATGATAATTAAAAAAGCTTACAGCTTGTGTGTTACATTAGTTACAGTATAAACGTGTTAAGACAGAAGTTACAATAAATTTAAAATTTCTAAAATCATCCAGTTAGAATGAATTTTTTTCATCATGCCAATACTGGATCTAATCAACACACTCAGCAACCTCATCTGAATTGACTGATAAACATCGGTAACTGGTTAATTCCTAACCTGAGAGCCGCCTCTCCATGCTTACAGGTGCTGGCGATGATACCTGACCACTTGCTTCCAAGACCTCCAACTCATCAATTGATTCCCGCACTGTTTTCCTGAGCTTGGAGTTGTGTCTTCTGATACTGTTTCTCAAGCTGCTTTTCCGACTAGAAATTCTTCTCTTGACTTTTCCCCTTTCCTACATGGGAGCAAATGAAAGCTTGATAGGATGTACAACTCACACCAGGATCAAGATAGGATGTACAACTCACACTAGGATCATGATAGGATGTACAACTCACACTAGGATCATTATAGGATGTACAACTCACACTAGCTAGATTAATTAACAAATTAACTATTACTAATAATTATTATTAATTCATCATTACCTCTATGGGTTCCCTCATAGGTGGGTCATGGGGTATGGGTGTAATGTCACTGGCGCGACTCTCAGGACGACTCTCAATAAAGCTGCTTTCCTCATCACCAGAGTACTGATCCTCAGATACAGAATTATCTGGCTTTGATTTCCTCCCATATCGTTTCTCATTCACAATGAGTTTTGGCGGTTCTGCAGGTTTAAAATTTTTAGTTTAAAAAGTTTCTTGGATAAGCAATCCCTTTTTCTGAACTACATACAGGTAAGCCTCTCCTGCTAGGAAATTCTGTCAACTCAAGTTAGAATTATATAAAGTATTATTCTTTAGTTATTAGAAAGTAATTTAATTTATAATTATTATTGACAAACTTGTAGTTACCACTGACAACAATGTTCAAAAGTTTCTGAAAAATGGTCATTATTTGTAAGAATTAGGTTCACATTTCAAAAGACAAATATTGAATTTTGTAGTCCATAATATATTTATTCAGTAACAAACCCATGTATTAATTGTAATTTTAATTATAATTATATTAGAATAAAGCAGGCAGCTTAAACTGGATACAATCATGTTATGTAGACATACATAAAATGAATCATGAAATGACAACATCAAAAGGAGCAACCATCTGCATTAATTTGGCTCATCAAAACAAGCTGAAGACTGGTGAATTTGACTGTTTATTGTGATATGAATACCAGATAAAAAATTGCCTTTAAAGTTCTAATTTAGTAATACTCAAGGTGGTTTTGGGGACAACATGCAAATCATGTCACCTTCTTTCAAAGTGGACCTACTGCCAGTCCCGCTTAAAATGTCCATGTTCCATTAGAACTGTGATTATTATATTACTTTTGTGATTTGTCAATTATTTGACAGTATGATCTGGTACTAATACTACTGCTGCTGCTCTCCCATTGCATTTTCATATTCCATCCCATCAATTCATCACGTTACCCTATAGTATGTCTCCCCTGTACCCCCTTCCCGTC
>JANSTR010144832.1:0-11542 GCA_025434805.1 Antipathozoanthus remengesaui | reverse complement strand
GATAACATCCAACGAGTTATTGATAATCCACATGGAGTTTACACCAGTCCTCTCACGGATGGTTTTGCAATAAGTAAGGATGGCCAAACCTGGCTGGAAGAAGACTGTAAGACTTGCACTTGTCGAGGCAGAGAAGTTCGATGCAAAATACAACAGTGTAATAACAAACGCGTCACTTGTCCAAAGGTAGGAACGATCAACTCACATAGTTTGTTTAATGTTACATTATAGCGAGCAGGGCAAAATGACTTTATGTTGATTGGTTAATGACGGGGGCATTTGTTCTTTCGTCGAGCTTGATTGGTTCGTTAGTTGCATAGTAACCGAGTCTATGCATACAGAACTTGCAGCACTTGAGGGGATTCCAGTGGAAAAACACACGCGTACGACAGTAATATAATAATCTTTCATTGCCCTTCACCCTATGAACAACTAATTGCATGAACGCAAGTGCGATTACAGATTACTTTCATATGTTTTGTCGAAGTTTCCTAATCAAACCTCGCTGCTTTGAGGCCTGATGGGGGATAAATAGAGTTCAAGCGGAGAACAGACACAATATTCAGATCAACCAGTAATACATACAGTACATGTACTGACAACACTTGCCAGGAAAACAGTCGTTTATCACGTTTATCTTGCGCTGTTTTACCTTGTCAAAAGGCACAGTCCCATAAAGCATCACGAGATTAGTGAGGAGAACTGTTGTATGCTCATTTGATTTGAAAATCAATAAGGATATTAAAGCGAGAGTTTCACGGTTAACCTATGCAAAACTGCTGCATGCCAAATCGAGGCAGTCCTCGGATTTTTACTTAAAAGTTTATCGAGCAATACGATTTCATTAAGAAAAGAAACCCCTTTAGCGAACAGGTGTCAAGAGCTAAATGAATGCATTTTGTTGCTAATTTGCATTAATTAATACTTTATCCTACGGGCCAACACTAAATTCGCATCAGCACTTTTGATCAGTAACCGTAATCCGTTTCAATCGTTCTCGAAATTAAACCATCCGTACCATATTTGCAACGTTTAGGGCAGAACTGTGGTTGAAATATCTGTAGAAAAACTTAATTTTTTATTTCTAATGTATTTTGTCGAGCAATGGAAAGATCGCACAATAATACTGTGAAACTGCCCCTTTAACTGAGTAAAATATAAAACATCTTCAACGGTACCTTATTCAGCTCTAGAGGAAGCTTCGCCAGGATGTCATCCATTCTATCTCGACATTCTGTGTGGAAGGCAAACCAGCAAACTCAGCATTAAAATATACCTGACAATGCTGTACTGAGTAGAGCGATCAGAATTCCTATCTAAAATGCTATGCTTGATACCACTAGCTGCTAAATTGAGATTACACAAACGTCTGACAGTTTTTAAACGGGCGCTGGACGATGTATAAAAATCTCTAAATTTGACATTCTCAATTACAAAACTCGTATGCATGCGAAACAATATTCACGTGATTAAAACGTCATCTGAGTCGGCCTTAAACCTTTTGCATGTTCTGCTGCTAAACTATTCCAAAATAATGTTCTGTAAAGAGCTTTCTAGAAGTATTAGTCAGAATAATCTCCAGTTGAAATGTATTGTGTATTCATCGACTCCATTTTGGATTTTAAGAGGTTCTTAGTTTTATGTTAGATTTTGATACACTTCTGGGCCTAATGAGTTAAGTTATTATTATTATTATTATTATTATTATTATTATTATTATTGTTGTTGTTCTTCTTCTTGTTGTTCTTCTTGGCCTATAAGTCCACATTACCTTGTAGTCCATCATCAAACGACGGCTTAATGAGAAACTCATGGCTTTCAACTTGCTCTAGGTCAATTGTTGTCTCCACAAGTTCGATAAATTTCACAAAATCGTCTCCAAGTTCCTGAAAATGTTTTATTTTAACAACATAAACTATGAATTTTAAAAGACCTTGACGTGGCAATTACTTTGCACAAGCTGGTACTTTTTAGATCAAAACAAACCCATAAACATGGAGATATCGAAACACCAGATGATAACAGGGCTGTTTACCGTTTACACAAGACAATCCGGTTGGAAATTTGTTTGGATGTTCAGTCGAAGTTGGAATGGCGGGAAAATTGGTAATTGGTACACGTGTGAGACCGAAAAGAGCGGGAAAATTAGCAAATGGTACGCGCGTGAGACCAAAAAGAGCGGAAAAAGAGGAATACGTTCACAAGCACTCCACAATTAACGGAAATTTTCATGCAGATTGGCGTTTCAAACCGGAATTTCCGGATATTCTGTGTAAAAAGTAAACAACCCAGACCATAAGACACCTCAGAGCTCAATTATATTTGATAACTAGGAGACTAAAATAGAAGTTTACTTTCACAATGAAGAGAAGACTTGCCAAGTCATTTGCGATAGTTTATTCATATTACAGTTGAAATATTTGTTACTAAATATGTACAGTGTACAGCGGGAGAAAAACCTCACAAATCCTACAACTGAAACAAAAACGCGGAAATGGAATCAAAAGAGCTGCTGTTTGAGATACCAAAACAGAGGTTCAGGTACATTATAACTGAAAAAGGAAATCTGATCAATGTACTTCAATTGTATAGTGAAAGAGTGAAAGGGTGAGGAAATAATTTTAGAAAGACATCGTCAAATTGCTTGCGGCTCTTTTAATATAACTCTAGTGAAATATTTCAGTAGTTAAAAATGTTTTGCAGACTCCTCCCTCATTCTCCTATTTCAACACGCACGAAAAATCAAGTAAATGTAACAGCGACATGCGAGCGACAATATAGAACAATTAGCACCACAGTAACAAGTTCTTGTTTGTGAGAGTTGAAGCGTGATTTAGGCTGGATCACAAAGTTTCCTCTGACCTGTGACAACCCTACCTGAAACTGCGCTGTGAAACATTCATGAACAAGCTTCTGGTGGTTTCCATGGTAACGCTCCAAGACATCAGTTAGAGCTGGCACTCGTCCCAACGACTGATACACCCTTACACAATCCTATGGATTTGCAAACAAGCTAGTGGCTTCAGAAAGAGGGAATATATATGTACGTATTTAGAATCACTGAAATGACCTGAATTTGATATTGCGAAAGCTTATTTAAAGCTATGAACTTATTTCACGATCATCAGCATGGCATCAGTAGAAGTAGCAGTGTGTGACTGGTCTTTGTTCCTCGACTTCTATCGGAGAATTAAAACCTACACGCGGAACTTCTCGAAAATGTGCTTGAGTCGGTTGATTCGATCGTGGTCTGTATGCACATATGTTCAAACTGAAACACAACCCGGCATTAAGATAGGTACAAATATATTATCTTAGGCCCCGTCCACACGTACCAGGATATTTTCCAACAACGAAGACTTTTTTCTCAGAATACGACCACACTCAGCCGACGTTTTTGGTCACTAAAAACGGAGGTTTTCAAATACATGAGTGAGCTTGGACGGAGCCTTGATTATGCTGAATACACACCTGTAAAGTTGCTTTTTGTCGTTGGAACTTCTTGGAAAGCCTGGAAAAGTCCGGTACTTTACGAAGCTCTTCCTAGTTGGCGAACGAGACAGCAAATATTAAAGATTTCATAGTTAACAGGAAATTAAATGAAATAATTGGAATGTATGTCGCAGCTTTCAAAGTTTTCAATCCCTCTATATGTATACCAAAAAGCTTTTGGGAATAACAACAATTCTCTGAACAAAGTACTATCAAATGGGATCCAAAAATGTCCCCTCTCCCGATACCCACGTGTAAGTTGGGTTAACTGAAATCACTTTGATGTTACTCGAGCACCAACCTCGTACCCAGGCTCGTCCGTCTCCCGAGAAAAAGAAGAGCCTGGGCGCGAGGTTGACTCGAGCACTAACCTGAAGTATTTGACGAAGCTCGGTATCATCAAAAAGGACTTCTACAAGATCCAACCTTTCTTCTGCAATGAGAACATTATCATTGCTGTTACATTAGCCCTCGCTCACGCAGAAGTGTTTACATTTAAATAGTGTGTTCTCATGTGCATGCACTGATAAATATAAAACATTTAAGACTGACTTGTTATTGTCAATAGCCATATTCCTGTGACATCATAACATCGACAAGATACAATATCAAAGTACATGAAAATCTTTATTCTTGCAATAATTTTATATTATTGCAAACTGTTATCTAATTTTTCCTTTAACCGCTACCAGTAGCCTAAATCTGGCCATAATTTTATATATTTTGCAAGGTAATTATATATATAGATTCCACATAAAACTCGCCAGCGGAGAAAAATAACACGAGTCGTGAAATACGCAGCACAATTGAGCGTAATAAAAAAGATGGCGACTGGTACATTTACCCATAACTCCTAGCGCGCGAAAAACATAAAAATACTCACAAAAACGGACTTCAAACTTAGCATACACAATGTTGTTGGTGCATTGACTCGTTTCCCAAACAATGGTATTCCACGTTCAGCTATTTACTGAGTTAGGTTTGCAAAGCACTGTGGTAAAATGTACAGCCGCCATCTTTTTTATTATGGTGGAGTAGGTAAAACATCGACATGATTACAATTTGCCTTAATGTATTGCACATGCGCATTTTCGGTTTTGTACCAAAACTTGAATAGATACGTCAAGGTTGAAACTCGACCCTGAGAGAAGCAGGCGCAGCGCAATTGGCTAGTGCGCTGAGGTCCCCAGTTCGATTTTCCGTGATCTCAACGTCTGTTTCGACTTTCCGGCTTTGATCCGTGTAGCCAGAGCTTTAAAAACCCGTAATATCGGAGCACTGACAGAGGGAGAGGGTAAAGGGCTCACCTTCCAGACGCATAAACACGTGCCTCTGGCCGGCTCGGGTGATCCAGCGTTATCGAAGTAAAATAAATTACCTTTACCATTTTTTACCTCGATAAATATGAAATCGCTGAGGCTGTCGGCTTCTCGCTTTGGATACTTCTTTACATCTTGGGCACGGATTCCTTTTTGGTATTTGGGAAATCTACTAAATATGAGCTGTTAAATTACTAGAAATGCAACAATTCGTATTTAATAATATCGATTAAACAAGTAGTTCGAGTGTTTGAGTCGAGTGTTTCTTAATCCACGCAATAGTTAAATACATTGTTTATTTACTGTACACTCTTTTTTATAAGAACGTCGAATTTTTCGACCGAGACTGAACGTTCTTAAATATTTTCGGGATTTCAGCATCAAATGTTCTTAAATATGTTCTTAAAATATCTTTACTGATTTAGACAATATAAATAATACATGTGGCGTATGTGGTAAATTTGTGTATACATTGATTTGTACATGTATTTTGTACTGTATCAAATTTAGAATATACACTGTAATAACATTAAATTTTTGGCGATTTTCAGCCTCATGTTCTCATAAAAAAGGTTCTTATAAAAAAAGAGTGTAGCTGAATTGGCAATAGTCAGTTTGAGGTTCTTCAAATGTTGCCCAGCCTGCGATGCAGACTCTAGGTCCCAATCCCGGATCGTTTGTGCTCGGCCTAAATTTAACGCTATACGTAGTCTAATGTTGCCTTGATGTTTCTCTCTTGTAACTTTTCGCGTTTTTATTATCTTCAATTCCAGGTGATTGGTATTATACTGTCGATTTTCCTATTGCGCTTTGTCGACGCGTATTGAGCTATCTTGTCGTGCGTACAGAAATTTCTACCACTCCCTGCACAAGAAGGCAAAGAGCAATTGAACAAGAATGGCTTCTGTGAGTCAAATAATAACCAATAACTTAAAATTGTGTCTGTTTACCTACTATGAACACAACAAGTCGATATAATTAACATTGAGGTCAAACCTCGGCTGCCTCGTTTGTCAACCATCTCTTTGGTCAAAGACAAGCGGAGAACATTGTAACTTTTAAGTTCTTAAAGACTTAAGACTTTAAGAATGAGCGAGCTCTATTTAGCCTTTTAGGGGACATTTGTAGCTTTTGCAATGTCTGGAAATAGCTTAGAAATTTTAGGTACAAAGTACTACTTTTGTTACGATTTGTTAATACGTATCGAACAAGATTTTATTGGGCTTATTGTTGGAAGGGGAGAGGGGGGGGGGGGGCGATGGATGCTCACCAGCTTACCAGCCTGGCTCCACAACTAAGGACACTGAAGGAAGGCCATTTTACAGCCTAACTCTGTTAACGACCAAAGCATTTTAATTATCAAGATTATTTTGAATGTACTACCATTTCAGTGGAAGAATTCTACAGCAATGTTAAGTCAGAGACTAGCCGTTTCATCAAGTTTCATTAAGTATCTAACACGGAACACTTTTGTGCCGACACACGATCGATATCCCGTGTCTAACATGGTTGGGTTTGAAACTACTCTACATCTTCGTTGTAGCTTTGCTGAACTTCTTAAGGAGCTGGCGGTTTATACTGAGAACGGAAACTGACGCATGCGATACCGTAGATTCTGTAAACCTCAGACAAGAAATAAATTTATGCGGTATGCGAAATATTATTGACAAGACAAACAATTGGTATTTTGTGATATATTGTGAAGAGATTGACACTGTGCATGAATGTCAAGAATCGACAGTTCAACATCTTTGCCCAACAGTTTTGTAAATCAACAGTACGGCCACCTCGATAATACGGTCCCTTTCTTATTCCTCGCTAAATCGCCGTGAATTTCTTATAAGAAAAAATTGTTAAATTTAGAAAACTAAAGTGCTTGTGACATATAGTCTTCTCTGTTATATTTTTAAATGATCAAATATAAACCCGGTTTGTTTTACAATTCTTCCTGTTTTCAATACAATATTAAACATGATAACATCTAACATGATAACACCTGGTCGAGGGTTGGATTTTTGCGAAATCTTTTTTCGCCACATCGTCAAGCCTTTGTTTTAGTCTCTCGATCTCTTATCGGGGGACCTAAAAGAACCCACGCACTGCTGGAAAAAAGTAGGGTAGTTATCCCGGTGTTTGTGGTCGCAGTGTCACCTCTATACTGTTGACAATAACGATTGTAAAGCGCAGTTGAACATATTCACATGAAATCTGCTCATTAAAAATGCATTACCATTATTGTGTTTTGCGTAACATAACTGTGAAACAGAACAGCGAGAACGTCACTGTCAACTAAAGAAGCGTAACGAAAAGTTCCTTGTTGCACCTGGAATAATCGATATGCGATTCATTGAAACAGTCTCGTCGAGAACTGGCAACCGAAATACATTACAGCATATGGCCAAACTTAAGCCAGTTGTAAGCCGTGGTGCACAAATTGTGCGGTGTTGCGAACGGTCACTACCTGCCGTTTATCGCAAGACTGCAAATACAAGTGATATTATGTAGAGCCGATCAAGACTCATGGTAGAAATGGTTAGGGTCACAGTGTGTGTGCGTGTGATCATATCAAACTTCAAAGGAAAAGTTGATATTGCAGTGTGTTGCCTCGACCTGGTGTTTTCACCGCAAGCAGCTTCATCGACTGTGCAGCATGCTGTTGGTTCATTCTGTGCCGCTCTTCACCCACGGTACAGTGGATATGGTACAGTATCTTGGTCCGTCTCCAGACTCGCACAATCAGTAATATGTCAACTGATGCACAAGCGTACGACACAGCTATAACTGAATGTTCTCAACGGTAATGATGAGACAGGTAGGTGGTCTTTTGAAATCTATTTGATTGTTGGTCTTCTCATTGTCCCCCATCCCCCAAACCATTTTAGTTATTGGTGGATATGATATCACGGGGTTTGCTGGATACTGTTACAAGATTTCTGAGGAGGACGTGGTGCATCACAAATATTGGCATTCTATTTTATTGTATTATGTAACCGTCATCCGTAATTTATTAAACACTATCAGGGAAAGTTTAACCTCTGATCGAGTTTAACAGGTGGACGCAAACCCTTGTTGGGAAGTGTGCAAACGCAAGCTTGCACAAACGTTAATTTTCTGAATACGAGCACAAACGCCATTTTCTGAACACAAGCACAAACGCTAATTTTCTAAATACGAGCACAAACGCCATTTTCTGAACACAAGCACAAACGCTAATTTCCTAAATACGAGCACAAACGCCATTTTCTGAACACAAACACAAACGCTAATTTTCTGAATACGAGCACAAACGCCATTTTCTGAACACAAACACAAACGCTAATTTTCTGAATACGAGCACAAACGCTATTTTCTGAACACAGGCACAAACGCTATTTTCTCAATACGAACACAAGCGCTATCTTCGGAACACAAGCATAAACGTTATTTTCTCAATACGAACACAAGCGCTATTTTCTGAACACAAGCACAAACGTTATTTTCTCAATAAGAATACAAGCGCTATTTTCTGAACTCAGGCACAAACGCTGTTTTCTCGAGCTGCTGTCATCATCGGTCCTTCAAGCTCATGCAAGCATCAGTTCTGCGCGTGCTTATATCAAGTGCCAACCAGGCTTAGGAATATCTAATGAATCTTCACACCGCTGGCTGCCATAAAATACTGTTACTGCTGCTGGTTGACGGTAGGCACACTGGACTGCCGATCATCCTCTGTGATTAGCTACACGTAGATGTATCTCAACATAGCCACTGTAACTGCAATGCTCAGAAGCTGTGGGAGTAGAAAAGGTCGATAAATTTAACAACATGAAACGGTTTACTCTTAGAAAACTCAATCTTAATTTTACTGCCCCTCATTTTAATCCACAAAAAAAGACAGATCTATAACGGTAAGATATACTTTATGTTTCATAAATTTCTAAGATGTTGCCACATATCACAGTGTAAAACAATCCTGACTTTTCCCTCAGTGACTTTTCAATGACCTAGAGCAAAATTCCACTGACCTCAAATATGGGTTATTTGTAGAGAGAACATTCCCAAGCTGGCCCCGGACCCTTCTGGCCGTATTTGTAGCCCCAGACCCTTCTGGCTATTTGTATAGAGAACATTGCCAAGCCAACCCCATGCTGTATAAGGTACCTAGCTGTTTGCATTCACCATTAGAGCTGGGTACATTACATATTTGTCACAAAAAGTGAAGAATAATAGCTTGCAAAAAAAGTCAAACTATATTAGGTAAAGGCAAAGCTTACAATATCCAAAATGATATAAATTTCCCCAACATTGAGCAGAATGTCAGGGCGGGGTGGGGCGGGGTTTCCCTACACTTTAGTCTTCTACAACTGTGATATTGCTTGAAGAAGATACTTGGAATACATGATAACAAAAATTGTAACACAAAACTACACCGACCCCATAATAACTATATGATTTGTTGTATCTCACCGAACAGTGGTTGTTTGACTACTGTACTGTACATACCTGAATACAGGCGATCCCAATTCCAACACAGCCAAGAATCAACAGGTTTTCATGGAAAAAACTTACTAGCTTTTCAAGACACCCCTGAAGAATAAATCAAATAGCAAAGCAATTATTTGGACTCTTAACTTAAGGCTTAGCTTATTAACTCAGCAACTGCTTTTTGGATGGTCTGTTTTGCTACCAGTCCACAGTAGAACTAACTAAGGAGGTTTCCCATATTACTGTAATCATTGGTAATCTGCTTCTACCTAACCTGCAAACAAGTCAGTCATATACAGTAGTAATATGCAGTTAGTAGTGTTTTTCGGAGGAGGGTCTGTTGATATGGTTAACAGTTAAAGGTGTTTAGGAAAATGCTATCTGAATGGCAGGCACTACATACATTTATTAACTGGTAATTATATAAACTAAGATACTGCGCATGTTCTGATTGCAATTGGTTGTATGTGGAGCTGTCTGTATTTCACGTAATTATACCCATGTCCCACAAGCATAATACAGACTTTTTGTTAATGACCTACATGTACATGTGAGCATAACCAAATATTTATGAGAAGTAATGAATTTATTGTTTCCAGAGAACCATATATAATAAAATACTAAAATATTAACCTAAAATACCGTATTTGGTTTTTACTGGACATATGCCAATGGGCGTCACTACATACTGTACAGCTATTCACCTTGCTTCTGCATGGTCAGAATACCTACAGTGTAGTCTCATATTTTCTGTAACGACCTCAGTCTCGGTTAATAAGTAATTAGTAAAAAGGGGCTGGAGTGTATTTTACCGGATGACCTATATCTGAATAGCCACCTTGTAATATATGTTGCTTGGATGATCTCTCTTGCCGCAGTGGAGTGTTATGGGAGGTTTACAACATGAGTCTGGCACTGAGTTGTTTCCATTCCTATCACTCTGCTTCCATGATGTCTCATTCCAGCTAATGTATGAGGTGTCTCCACAACATTCATTCTGAAATGAGACACAAAACAGAAAAAAAAGTTTAAAAAAAGAAAGAGAGAAATTATATTCTTAATTTCATGTTTGCAAGGGAGCTAGGACTGAAGAGATTGAAGGGGAAATAGGTTGGAGGGGAGGGAAAATCACGACCTGTAGAACTGGTTTGTCTGTGTCAACTATTGTCTTTTAAGCTATTCATAGAGCACTCTGGTGTTTAACTTCAACTTTTAGTTAGACGACATCCATTGCCGAGCCAAGTGGCTCATAGCTATAGGGCCAGCACTTACCCCTGGTTAATCTGCTGTGTTAAGTGGAATTCTACTACACATGACTCCTGGTTCCCTGAACCAGACATCTATCTGTATAGATGTCCAGCAGCTAGTGTCTGGCAGTTCATTTTAATTGAAACACCGAAGAGTCAACTTGAGCAGGTTTAGTAAAGTTTCTAATGCTCAAGGTCACACAACACACTTGGCCTGGTCAGACCTTGAAGTCATAACTGTAATGGGCTACAAATTAGACACACTAATTGGCCAGGTCAGTTACTGTGCACAGATAAAATATCCCAGGGAGGGGGTTGCTGTTTATCGTAATTCCTTCACAGTTACCCTTGTATGGTAGCATGTGTAATACATGTATTCTAATCCTTGGTTCAGATTGCCATTCATATTAATTAATTTTTCACCAGAATGAGATACAATTAATAATTTTATTACTGACATCCTTCAGTGGGAAGACTGTAATTACTGTCTAATACAGTAAGTAACATATTTATTAGTAACTGATCAACAAGAAACACTGGCTTGAGTGCCACAGTAATTCCATTTGATACTGAAACTCACAAACAATTGAATGTCAACTAATCAGTGAATTGGTACTGTACATATATACCAATATATAAGGACTCTCTGATCAAGTACTGAAAACTCATTGGTGAAGGACTGCTATTAATATTTATTCTGTGTTCTTATAGAATTATAGTTTCAACAACAAGCAAGATGATCGACAGTACTGCCCCTCTCGATCCTAAACAAGACCAGCCCAATACAGTATATACCCTCTACTGATACCAGCAGGGCTCTATAATATCCATATTACAAACCTGCTTTTGCAGATCATCAATTGACTTTGTAACGTCAGGCTCAACACCATACTGATTCATCTTGGCCCTTGTGGAATGTAGAATTGATGACTCAATCTATGATGAATAATATATATGTAAGTATTATATATGTAAGTATTACATAATCTAATATGATATTCTTGTTAATACAGGAACTAA
>JANSTR010144831.1:0-19321 GCA_025434805.1 Antipathozoanthus remengesaui | reverse complement strand
TCAGCACCGTATAGAAGAATACTTTCTACGCAAGCTCTGAAGAAAGCCAATTTTGTAGAATTGGATATGTCAGACTGCCAGATGTTATGGAGTTTATTACATGCATTCCACGCTTGTCCCTTGCGTGCCCTTGAAGTCTTTCTTGCTATCGGAGACGTACGACCCAAGGTATTTGTAATCACCAACTTCTTTAAGCAGCTAACCATCGCTGGATTGGACTGGTAGGTGCTCGTTTGATACAATTTCGTTATTCTAATAAAAAAACGAAGTAGGTATTGCAGTCGTACAGTTTTGACAGAATTTGTTGCAATTTATATATATGATATTCTATTTTATTCTATTTTATATATATGATATTCTATTATATATAATATTCTCAAATGCAACGCGAAAGAATAGTGTTTAAATTTCTAATTAAACATACGGAGTTTAAAAGGGGAAGATGCCGACAATTTATCATTTTTATATATTTATGTCAATCCGTTCAATCTTCAACCAGGAATAAATTTCGGATACGCTAACAACTATTTTAATTTTCAGTGGTATGACAAAACTTGAAATAAATAAGTTGGGTGCGGTAGAAATGCCATGCACCATGTGTACTTGAATAACTTTGCTTTTTTAAAAGATGTACATCCGGTTCATAACGTTTCATTGTACTTGACATTCTAACTGATAAAATAATTAGTTTTTCTAGATTAGCAAATATTAAAAAATTCCTATATTAATTTCTTCACTGTTTTAGTTGTTTCAGATGGTCCGACAAAGGGTTAGTTCGAATCATCAGCTTTTCTCCCATCTTACGGCACGGAGAATGATTTACCAACGCTCAGCTACACTTAGTTAATTTCATTATATACGGCAAAATAAGATTGTAAAACCATTAAGCTTGTAGTGTAATATATTGCATGTTTCTCGTTCATTCTCTGATTAATTCAGGATTCATAATAATAACTCCGTGATATTTAAATGACTTGGCACCTGCTAAAGTGTGCTCTCTTGAACAACGGAACAAAATTACAGAATATCAAGTGATCGAACTTTTAAAACGTTATTTGTCAGTCCACTAATAAATTTGATAATGCAAACATTAACCACAGTGTCTTATCCTTTCAGTGTAGCCCCTTATACTTTACAACTGCTGAAACATTCTATTCCAAAACAATCACATATATATATATATATATACACCATCGTTTACAGAATTTTATAAGCTTTCTACTGATGTGTAGGAACACATATTAACGGAGCTGTGACCTGATAAAATTTGACCGCAGACGGTGTACCTTACCTATCATAAAATGAGCAAAGGTACAAGATTTCGACTTTAATTTCTTTTACATGAATTACAACCTGATAGCATGATTCCTAGATTCCATCATAAAATAACAATGACAAAGGGTGGCCGAACGACACCATTTAGTTTATCAGCGAAGGACTAACTACGTATAAATGATTTTTAGACTGACAAATCTTGAAAAAAAGCGAACAACATGAGGTTCTATTGAAACTGTTCTGAACTGTGTTTGGTTTCACAGGCTGTCTGTAGCACTGGCGGCATCACATTTCACAAAAGGAACTATATGTAATGGTTATAGGACTACCTGGAGTCAAATTCGGTCTGTAATTATTTCGAGTGATAATCAACATTTGATGAGGCCGAATCAAATTTGTTTTTACGAGAAATATTACAGAATTGGACAACAGGCAGTGTAATAACAATTTATTGTAAAAATAACAATTTCCGAATTTAAAATTGCATTTTTGACTGTTTGGCCACAGTTCGTCAGAGGTAGGTTGCTGTCATAAATGCTGATTGGTCAGAATCCCAGAAATCTTATTGTGATTGGCTCATTCAGCTGTCCTACAACAAGGTGTCCAATAACAGCATGCTCTTATCGGACAATGTTGCTGCCTAATTCAGGTGAAAATTGAGTGTGGAATGCTCCAATCAGATTTGAGGAAACTGTTATTTTTATAATAAAACCATTTTACTATAGCTGTTTAATTTCTTCTTGTTATTTTTTCTCATTTTGTTCTTCTTTCTAATGCAAATAATAAACGAATTCAGTCCCAGCTGCTTCCTAATATAATTCATAAAACAACACGCAAACAAAAAAGTTCATCTCTTTGCAGCAGTTTAATCCTCAGTGCAAAGATCTTTCTTCGGAAACTCAATTTTGGATGGAAAGTTACCGCGCATGGTGGAATATAGTCACGGTTTGGTGGAAAGTTACAGCGCGTGGTGGAATATAATCACGGTTTGGTGGAAGTAATGTGAATCCGTTGAAAAGTTAGTTCCTTTTTAGTTATCAATGTACTAACAATCATAACTATAGTTTGTAGGATTTCGCGAAATCAGGTAAATCTTTATATTACTACTTCGGCAGGTGTAAAATTGGATTGAAGTTTTGGTACTGTTCTGTTTTGTTTTATGCAGTTGTATAAAGCTGAAAAAGTTTTCTTTATTATTAAAAAGAGAAGCATGCATAAAACAAAACAGAACAAAATGGCAAAACACTTAATACAAAACAAGCGTTCTAAATTTTTCCTCTGCTGTCAAATGCCCGAGGGTCGGGACACAACTGGCGTCAAATGCCCGGCCATGCAGAGCACAGCTGCACTCTAATGCCCCGCGGCCGGTTTTACCCGGGGAATACTGTAAGGATGGCAGAAGTTGGTTCTCAATTAACTAGAGCAAGTCTAGTAAAGTGTCTTACTCAAGGGCAGAGCGCGGTCGTCAGGTCGGGGTTTGAACTCACGACCGTTGGGTTACTAGTCAGCCATGCTAAGCGCTCGACCACTGACTGGAGCAAGTCTAGTAAAGTGTCTTGATCAAGAACACAACACAGTGGTCTGGTCGGGGTTTGAATTCACGACCGTTGGGTTACGAGTCTGACACGCTAACCACTCGACCTCTGCGCCACCTACGCCCTTTAAGTCATTTAACAAGAAAACTAATTAATTTTAAGTAATATTTCAAGAACGAGTACGAGAAACCTATTAATGAATGCACGAGGCCGCGAAACGGCCGAGTGCTTTTATTGTTTCGAGGTGTTTGGAATCCCCATTCAAACACGAAGTACGAGTTTTGAAATAACTTCTCACTCGATCAAAATGAGATATGTTGATTGCATTGTTCATCACACAATAGAACTGAATAGACTACTCTCGCGGGATCGTTATGAATTGCTGATTGAGAACAACTTTATCCCTAGAGTTTGAAATTGGTTCAAACACTCAAACGAGTGTTTGACGGGGTTTCAAAACACTTGACCAAATCTGACTCTCTGATTTGTCTGAAATCTCATGAATAATTCATCCTTCTCTTCACAAGGCTTTTGGCGATTGTGCAAGTAAAATGCTTCTAGCAGTGCTCAGAATTTTTCGAAATTATGCCGAAATTGTTCTAGTTTCTCGAAATTATGCTTTCTATCATCAATATTATGCTTCTTGGTTTTTAACCAAAATAAAGCCTGAACAGGTTGAACCTAGAATCTGTAAACGGTATACAGTAAAACCATACCTATAAGAACCTAGACTTTAAGAAACTGTTAGGCTAATATTATACAACCTTTTTATATACTAAGAACCTGTTGGGCTAATAATATAGAACCCCTTTATACACTAAGAACCTGTTAGGCTAATATTATACAACCTTTTTATACACTAAGAACCTGTTAGGCTAATATTATAGAAGCTCTTTATACACCAAGCGGAACCTGTTGGGATAATATTATACAACCTTTTTATACACTAAGAACTTGTTAGGCTAATATTATACAACTTTTTTATACACTAAGAACCTGTTAGGCTAATATTATAGAAACACTTTATGCACTAAGAACCTGCGGTTAGTCTAATATTATAGAACCTCTTTATACACTAAAAACCTGGTAGGCTAATATTATAGAACCCCTTTATACAACAAAAACCACTTTAGGCTAGAATTTCAAAGCACTTTCTATTTTAGGAAATAGATTTAAGAGAAAACTAATAATTTATAAATCAAAGAAAATATTTCACATAGTATAGAAATAACCCAAAACTCTGGATGAGTCAGCTCAACAATACTTACGGGGCCTGGCACCAACAAACATCACACCGAACACAGGGAGCCCGCAGACACAACTAACAAAAGTTTAAGAAATAGTTTTAAACAAAATAAGTAAAGAAAAGAATATTCAAAACGAAGTTGCTTTAGTTATTTACTGTTTCCCGACAGTTCGTAAACTAAGAACAAGCCAGATGATGCCAACATTGCTTACATTTCGAAAAAGGCTAAGAATTATACTCAATTTGTTAATGTTATGTTATGTCAAAATTAAGCTACCAAGATTGACCTACTCGATGCTCCACCTAGATCTTACTAAACAAACCAGTTGATCTTAGGATTGGTACTAAGGTAACAATTCTAACTAACGTTCAGAAACATCAACACCACACTGAACTGTGGCTGCCAAGAAAGGGAGACGATTTCCCACGGTCGTAGCTGGAGGGCGAGTCTACAACCTGTTAGAAATCGGTCAGCGGGTGCTGCATATATTTTTACCAACTATTTCCGGTATTGAAAAAAAAACATTGGAGTGGACTCTTTCAATAAATGTAGGAGCAAAGTGACGGCCAATTAGATTACGATGACATAGCGGCTAGAGCTGGAGAGGTTTAAAAGCTTTGAAGAGGTTAAAATAGTAGATAGACATTGCTATGGCTTTTGAAGGTTTAACAAAGTGTGTCTGGAAGCTGTTCTGGAAATATCAGTTTATAAGTTCGACCTCTTGTGTGACTGTCGAGACACCCGTCTTCAGAAAAATCCTTGTACGCATTCCCAGTCAAAAAATCGATCCCAGAAAGTCGCGCGCTCGACAAAAAGCACTGAATGGAAAGCTGCCTTAAGAGTCTACTCCAATGTTCTTTCAATACCGGAAATAGTTGGTGAAAATATATGCAGCACCCGCTGACCGATTTCTAACAGGCTACACTCTTTGTTTTTGTAAGAAACGTGTTTATAAGAAAGTCAGTACTGACATCTAAAGTGGTTAAGAAACTTTCAGTACTCGACCCAAAATGATAAGAAACTCGTACATTTAGTGATAATCAACTTCCTAAGATTAGAATAACAAGCACTGAATGCTTTACCTTCAAGTCTATTTCAAATTTATCTTTTTGCAATTAAAATTATAAAATATATCAATCATCCTTGTGTTATTCTTTGCATTGTAATTTACGATTCGTTTCGTTTTGTTATGTAAAGAATTGTTGTTAAGATTTGGCAATTATCATTTTTTGGCATTAACAAAATTTTGATCCCTAAGAAACTGCCAAAATTCTACAAAAATTAAGAAACTCTTGGTACTGAAAACTCCAACTACGTCCTTGGGAAATCATCTCCCGTCAAGAAAGGAGCTCTAAATGCCACACAGATAAATACACGATAACTTCTTCCTTGAAAAGCTTAAACTCTGCACACGCTCAAACACTAAGTGGTTATAGAAATATTGGGTGTTATTCCCACGAAATACTACGACCATAAGGGACTGCGTATACCTGCATTCACGCATTTTTGCATGCCATAAATAAGGGGCTGCCTCTCCTGATGGAAACCACCACCTTGAATTTTGACATCACTGCGCTCGGGACGGGAGCTTCCCTGGGCTGCACTCTTGTTCTCTGAAGAAGAACAATCGTCATATGTCGAGTATTTTGGCTTGAAACTGAAAGGGGTCACAGCCTAGCGAAAGAAAACGTTTTCCGCTATTTTGATATAATTATGAGAGCAACTTGCCCAGGCCTGGCCGCAAAGACCCACATTAACACACGCGGGAAATCACGTCCGGGGAGTGCAGTGACGTCAAAATTCAAGTTGGCGGCATCCATCGACAAAATACTGGTAAAATACCGAAACGTTTTCACTCCGTTCTCGTTTATGCGAAGGTTTTCAGCCCTGAAATTTCACACTACAAATCAGTGAAGCAAGTTCTTTCATTTGGCCGGTAGTATGTTTTTAACTGACTGCAGGTTTCCTTTAAGTGATAGCAGGCCCGTAGGTTTCCTTAAGGGAGGTTCGGAAACATGAAATGTTTGAAAAATCGAGCGCAGAAGGTGCGAGACGCCATGCAGGGGGTGCGGGTATGCTACGCCAGAAAATTTTGAAATCTTAGTGCTTTCTAATAACTTTTTTCTGCATGAGCTCTTATGGCATAAATTGTATAATTTTCTTTCTAAATATTTAGTTCCAATCTACTTTATTAATGAGTTTTCCGGCTGTCATGACCGTGTTTAGGTTTTAGACGGGAGATGAGAAGGGATAGAGTATTCGTAGAAGCAAAAAACAAGAATATCTTCAAAATATATAATCTGTTTTATTAACTGACTATTTCATTTTATCTATGTTTTGGGTCTGAGGGGGGTTCGTTCGAACCCTTCGAACCCCCTCTCCTACGGGCCTGGATAGTTATTCATACCTGTTACTGTGTTGATATGTGCGTTTGATGTGTTTTTATCTGACCGACTCCTTTGTTGCCAGATCTTGTGCCAATAGAAAAACATTTTGCCTTTCCAAAGAATCAGTTCCACGTGATTGTGATGCGTAATACGATGAAGCCAGGCAAGTACGTCATTACCATGGTTTTTGGAGCACCGCTGACCAGGTCACTTATCGGCCTCTACATGGGAAGTTACACCAACCCCAAGAAGAAGAAGACAGTGTAAGTTGCCGCAACTATAACAATATTATATTCATCTTTTCCGTTGATGAATGCTTCTTTATCTCAGATGTGGGATATGTGTAACGACTTTCGCTTTGGCCTTTTCGACAGTCTGTTGCGGCTCAATAAGGAGAGTTTGAATACTAAGAGTATTACTACTTACCGTTGAAACGAACAACTCTGCACTCTTCTGCAATTTATTGGTTCCACTCCATGGCTGTATTTGTTATTTTAAGTTTCATTTTTCCCAAAAACTTACTACGACTTCTGCCGGCCGGTTGCAATTATCTAGACCATATTTCACGTCCTTTTTAAAGACAACGATTGAAAATTGCCCAGCTGATTGTATTCCAATGTGCAGTTATTGTGTAATCCATTTTCAGTTGATCTTGTGTCTCATGAGGTCCGAAAATGCTAAAGCGCGCTATTAATTTCCTTGTATGAGATGAGTTAGCATGTGGCACTCGCAAGTTTGCTAATCTTTGAAACTGGGTATGGAAAATCGAGCAAGAAAATAGACCAACATGGAGAACCCACGGCGTCCGGAACGCATCACCGTTGCTCAACTGACTGAGCTACAAAGTCAGATCTGCAGCCATGGGGGCTGGTCGTGGGTAATTAGAATTTTAATAGTAGCTATGAACACGTAAGTGAGGGAGTAACTAGTAAAATTCACCGCTGAGGTTTTCGAAAACAGCACAAGAAAACGTACCGCAATACCGCATCGGTATTTACCGCAAACCGCTTACTTTATAGATCCACAATATGTATGTTAAAGTAATAATTTCTGCAAGCCTACACCAAAGTTATCTCAAAACTGTATCACTGCAGACCCGTACTGACGTCATCCTCCGCTGAGCACGAATAAACTGATTTGTTATATAGTTGGTGCGTTTTCGACTCGAATGCGCGCTCTCATTGGCTAAATCAAGGTCACGTGGATGAGTTCAAATGAAATGTTACCCAGCTGGTCAACATCTCGAAAATTGTTGACCAGCCGGTGAACATTGCTGTCGCGCTGTCACCTTTGAGAATGGAAAACTTTGTTTTGTTTTAATAATTGTGGTTTATTTTGTTTATGCTATATAACAAAACACTTAATGACTGCTCCCTCGGGAAACATCTGTTTTGTTTCCCTCGAATTTCGATGTTTCCCCCAACTTCCTCTCGAGATCCCGGAAAACATCGAGATTGTCGGGAAACAAAACAGATGTTTCCGTCGTGAGCAGTCATTAAGTGTATAATAGTGATTTATACAAACATCCCAATTAATCCCCTCTGAGCGGGAAATAGACCCACACGGAGAAAAAGAAAAAATCCCTGATCCCGGTGGGATTTCAACACAAGGAATTATTTGGGATAGAGCATTTTCAATTTATGACAATCAGTTTAATAGTGTCTAGCGTCCAAACCTTAATGGTTACCTTCTCACTCCCTCCACGTTATCTACTGATAGTAGATTCTTGTATTTTTAAATTGTTAAATAAATATTGAAAAAATTCTCTGGCATTGTAAGGTCTTGTAAAAATTGAAACATGGAAAATTCAATATAATTATTTCGACATATAAGTGACATAAATTTCTAATCAAGTTGAAAACGTTTACTTACAACTGAATCCTGGTTTTCTCTTTGTCCAGGAAATTTGCTGCTACTCAGTTTGAAGCACTGCGAGCCCGCAGAGCCTTGCCCTGCTTCGACGAACCTGCAATGAAAGCCACCTATAATGTAACACTAGGTCACGAACGAGAGTTTATCTCGCTGTCCAACATGCCAATCTACCTGTCAGAGAGCAAGGATGGTTTTGTGTATGATCACTTCCAGCGCTCAGTTAAGATGTCTACGTATCTCCTGGTGTTTGTGGTTTGTGACTTTGAATCCATCAGCTTCATTTATGGAAATGGCCGAGTGAAGGTAAAGGAATTGGAGATTTTTCAAAACAGTTAAAATTTTTATTTCTAGGAATAAATGTTTCTTCAGTTCAGGTGTTTTAGTCGGCCTTGCCTCCAGGGGTGAACGGGCGAAGGGGGGGGGGGGGAGCAACTCCCCTAAATATAAAAGGATAGGTTCAAGGTTGATTTGGTCTGAAATCGAGTTGCATTGGTCTTTTATGTTTAGTCTGCAAAGTGGTATTGTTTACGAGTGGAAATGGTGGAGTTATGAGATCTGAAATAGGTTACCAATTTTCATCTGTTTGTCGGCTTGGACGACAAACCAGCACCCAGAATGTGTGGCTTGAGTTTTAGGGCTTGTAGGACACACCCGCACTCAGAATGTGTGGTCATTGTGCAATGGCTTGGTCCACACCCCCGCACTCAGAATGTGTAATCAGTGTTCAAAGGCTTGGGCCGCACACCCGCATTCAGAATGTGTGGTCATTGTTCAATGGCTTGGTCCACACACCTGCATTCAGAATGTGTGACCAGTGTTCAAAGGCCAGGGCCGCACACCCGCACTCAGAATGTGTGGTCATTGTTCAATTGCTTGGTCCACACACCCGCTTTCAGAATGTGTGATCAGTGTTCAAAGGCTTGGACCGCACACCCGCACTCAGAATGTGTGGCCACTGTACAATGGCTTGGACCGCACACCCGCAATCAGAATGTGTGATCAGTGTTCAAAGGCTTTCGCCGTACAGAATGTGCACTGGGACTTCGACCCTTATGCAAACTATTTTTCTCCTCCGTTAAAAACCGTTCCTTCCCTCTCCAGTTTTTTCTTCACTTAGTTACTCAGTAATATAGCGACTTTTCCCGGGAACTTCCTCGACTTCATGAGGTTTCTGTAGTGCTTATTAACTGTTCCGCAGAAATATGAGTGGAAATATTTATCACAACGTCAGAACGTTTTGCACTGATGCATTTTTGCAGGAACGAAATTTTGAGACGGCAGTAATTCTTATTTTGGTAGCTGCTTTGAGCCGCGACGAATTCAATTTTCATTCCGGTATCAGTCGACCTATTTGAACATGGACAGTTTGGTGTTAGACTGACAGCGATTTCTATGGCAGACGTCGATGTAAATTGATACATTTCTCTCGCATGTAAGATTGCACACTGCACAATTTCCTATTGGTTTTAAACAGGATTTCATAACTTCGCGGTAGCTTTGACACAAAACAGCTTTAATTTAATTTATTTCCGTTCAGCTCATGAAATTTTATCAGTTCATGTATTTATAATGCTATGTAAAATTGTGTTGGATGTATGGATTTTGGTGAGGTGAGCGCAAACAAATGCTTGGCAAATCCTCAAAAACTCATCAGATCAAGATGAATAATTTATTTATCTTTATAGCCAGCATGTGTATGTTCTATACTCCGAATATTTTAATATTATTGCGATTTTCTTCATTATATTCACATTAAATGTTGCAAGTGGAACGCACTTCACTGATCTGTGATTACTTCTACTTTACTTACTTATTTACTCACTTACTTAGGTACACGCGTTCTCACGTACTACTCAAATACTTTCTTCTATAAACACGTTCTTACTTACGCACTTATACTTTTAAGTTTACTTACGTACTTACCTACGCACTGACTGAATATAAACATATAATGTGTGAGTCCTTCGCTATTGTATTTTGTTAAAACTAACGGTACCGTAAAGTGACAACGAGAAAGTTTGCATCTATATTTTAACTTCACTTTAGGGAACTTACTATGCACCAGTGGGACAGAGGGATCATCTGTACTACGCAAAAATGGTTGGCAACCGTTCACTGTTATTCTTTGAAGAGTATTTTGATATTCCATATTCACTTCCTAAAGCAGGTAACTTTGACTCTTTTGTCAATAACAACCCTATTTACACTGTAAATACTTGGAAGAACATACAAAGAAAAAATGTTAGTTAAAATCAACTCAGTTTCATTCTCAAGTGAGTCCGAAAGATTAGATAATCAATTATACAACTGTTGACTTATACGTTTTGGAACTTTTCTTCAGATATGATTGCCTTGCCAGCCATCCGTCCGGGGGCTATGGAACACTGGGGACTAATCACATATCGCGAGACTGCTCTGCTGTACTCGCCCAAGGACTCCGCAGAAATCGATAAGATGGGCATTGCTACCATTATTAACCACGAGGTTGCTCACCAGGTGAACAGTTATACATGATGTCATATAGTGGTGAGGTGTAGCTATCGTTTCACTCTCATACATGCAGATGATGTTATACAGTGGTGAGGTGTAGCTATCGTTCCACTCTCATACATGCATATGATGTCATATAGTGGTGATGTGTAGCTATTGTTTCACTCTCATACATGCAGATGATGTTATATAGTGGTGAGGTGTAGCTATAGTTTCACTCTCATACATGCAGATGATGTTATATAGTGGTGAGGTGTAGCTATCGCTACACTCTCATACATGCATATGATGTTATATAGTGGTGATGTATAGCTATCGTTTCACTCTCATACATGCACATGATGTCATATAGTGGTGAGGTGTAGCTATCATTTCACTCTCATACATGCGTATGATGTTATATAGTGGTGAGGTGTAGCTATCGTTTCACTCTCATACATGCATATGATGTCATATACTGGTGAGGTGTAGCTATCGTTTCATTCTCATACATGCACATGATGTTATATAGTGGTGAGGTGTAGCTATAGTTTCACTCTCATACATGCATATGATGTTATATAGTGGTGAGGTGTAGCTATCGTTTCACTCTCATACATGCACATGATGTTATATAGTGGTGATGTGTAGCTATCGTTTCACTCTCATACATGCATATGATGTTATATAGTGGTGATGTGTAGCTATTGTTTCACTCTCATACATGCATATGATGTTATATAGTGGTGAGGTGTAGCTATTGTTTTACTCTTATACATACAGAAAGAGTCCTATAAGGAATGTGAAGGGAGAGCCTCCTGAAGGACGTATTGCAAATCATTAACGCTCTTGATCGAGACATTGTGCTCGTTACAATGGCATGTTTTTTCAAGCATTGTAAGGATTTTATTCAGAAGGAACATTCTTGCAAAGTTATTTCTAAATGCTCAAAACTAAATCGCAGCGCAAAGTGTATCTGCGTGTCGTTTAACATGATATTTTGTGGCGTTTCAGTGGTTTGGAAATATTGTGACGATGGAGTGGTGGACCGATTTGTGGTTGAACGAAGGTTTTGCCAGTTACATGGTTTACATTGGAACAGATGCAGTTCATCCAGAATGGCACATCGTAAGAATCTTGTACACTTTCAGATATCCGTATTTTAAATATGTGCACGATGGGGCAGCAAAGATCCACAGTGGTAGTACTTATCAAGGTTTTCAAGTAGATAAATACACAACCTCACACAGTCACTCGGGTTTACTGGTACGGTCATGATGTACCCTTGTTACAGAATTATAACTATATTCTCAGTTACTATGGTAAGAACAAAGCTTTACAAATTATAAGTTATAGAGCTAAGAAATGTGAACAACAGATAAACACAAAAGAAAGATATAGGGACACCACGACGCATAGTCCAGCGGTTTTTCAGTGAATACAGTGCGCAAGTGTGCTCAAAACTATTTTCGATTCCTTTTATGAAATAACCGACCTTCTGGCCTAAACATACAAAGCTTGTCTAACAATCAAAGTCGTATAACATACTCTTATGCATGTCACAAGGGTTTTCAGCCAGTGAGAGGCTGCGTACTATAAAATAATTATTATACTGAATTGTCGTTGAGGTTTGATCTCAGTGTTGGCCATAGTAATGGTATTGAGGTCTTGACCTTATAGATGGGCGAGTTCGTAAACAGGATAATGGAAAGAGCATTCAAACTGGATGGACTTGCGACCTCACACCCAGTCCTAATGGACTTGGAAGATCCTAGCGAGATCTCGTCAATCTTTGATGCCATTTCATACAGCAAGGTGAGTGAAGGTGATGAAACGTGATGAAATTTTCCGCAGGGTGACCCATTCAGTGCGAAGACTAGTTTCCAAAGGGGCTCTATATTTACAAACTGCTACAACGCATAAAATTGGATTGTATTTAATAAGTGCTTAACTCAACTAAAAGTGAAGAAGTGATATGAAAACATGTCCGTTGACTCTACTCTGTGATAAGCAAAAGTTCGAGGAAACGATTGGAGTTGTTTCACCAACTCGTTTTTTGTGCCTGCTTTATCTATTTCTAGCATTCTTCTCAATGTTAGTTACCGGATATTTTTTTAGTTTAACGGGATGGGTTAGCGATGCCTCTGTTTCCAATGCACTGCTGCGTATACCGTCAGGCGGCGTGCCTGCAACTTTAGAAATAGTAGGTTTCAATTACACCAAAGGCAACCCAAGCTCTGAATTCGTTTAATTTATTGTGCATGTGCTCTATTTTACCGATTTTATATGAAAGAAAGTATTGTTTCCGAGTATTCATGTAAATCAATGGAACAGCATTTTTTTCCATTTTTGCGATAGTAGTTTTACTGTAATTACCTTTTCACCATCAACTGTCAATATTTTGTGGCCTAAAGCCGTTCAATATATCTTGCTTTGTGTAACCTTTGGTTTCAGTCCATAAATTTCCATTAATAAATTGAGGGATGAACTTTGGTTCTTGGATGTACTAGAGCAGGGGTACATTTTTGAGAGAAAAGTAGTGAGAGGCAGGCAGGGGCTACTAGAAAAAATAATATCTTACATGAGGGGAAAACACAAAATTTTCGCGAAGAAATTAAAGATCGATAAGAGTACAGTAAAAGACTACCTGACCCAAAAATGTTATATTATAAATCTCGTAATGGAAGAAAAAAACTAAATGTCCTCAGTAAAAGTCAATCATTGCTCGGCGTCATTCTGCTGGCACACGGGCCAAGAATTTGAGTTACTTTGAAGTAAGTCTCCTGCATGCGTTCATTTTGTGACCCTCGGGTTACACGTGTGTTCCGATGGTGAATTAGGCCCCCCACGTGTTCCAACCAGTCTGTTATATTCCCTGCGGCAGCTCCAAAGGATAGCCATTGAAACAAAAATTCCACCTACATTTGCTTTATTTTCGAACTGACTTTCTGAGCTGCCGAAATACCTATTGGATAATCTCGAAGGGTTGCAAAGGTGAACCTCGAGGATTGTATATCCCTGGAAGACTAACAAGCAGTGAAAACGAGTGGCCTACCTGTGTCTTCGACCATATACATGTAGGGACCACTTAACAAGCAAGCTGTTCGCTGAAATCGTCGAGGACCAAAATCACAAACTCCATAGTCTGGCGTTACCAGCTATAGAAAAGAAGAACATTTGTCATACCAAGGGCGAAAACTAATCAAGAACACTTTTATCGTTAGCTCTTAGCCATACGTGTTTTAGATAGCCTCGAATTTCTACCTATACCAGATCACATAATCTTCATTTAGGTAATTTTTTTATTGTACTTATTATTGATCGCAAAGTTTCAACACTATTCAGCCCTCACTGCTTTAAAGTTTTTAAACTAATTAATAATAGAGTATCTATCTACCTAACTAGTTTACGATAATGTCCTCTCCGCGAGACTTTTGAACTACTCGGTGTCAACAAATGCAGAATCATACAGACACCGCCTTCCAATTGTTTTCAGAGGAAAGCTGTGCTGAAGTTAGGACTTTTCCGCGGATGGAAGAAGGAAACAAACGAGGGTGGAGATATCTTGTATGTCCTGAGACATACCCACTGATGATTTGTAACAACATCATCAGGCTACTAACGTCCGGTTTTGAAAACCCAATTCTTTATCATTTCTCTCACACTTACTTCGCGGCGATCGATTATTAACCACAAAACGGGTGGCTCTTCTGTAACATCTCCATTTCTTAAATTCATCAACATATTTAATTAATTACCCCAGCTTGCAGAACAAAAGATCGCTTCGGTAGAAATCCTTTTTATTCATTTGAATATGTTTAGATACTTTACATTGCTGTGAGTATTGAATTATATATTTAGATACTTTACATTGCTGTGAGTATTGAATTATATATTTAGATACTTTACATTGTTGTGAGTATTGAATTATACTCTGCCGATCACTAATGGCAGTGTAGAGGGACGGTGTCCTGCCACGAGGATTCACCAAGTTGTATTTGTTTCAGGGAGGCACAATACTTAGGATGCTGCAGAGTTTTCTGGGAGAAAAGACATTTCGAAGAGGACTGACGGTCAGTGTGTGGTTTGCGCTACTGAACACCTTGCTTTTTCTCGAATATTTGCCCTGACTGAACAGTTGATCTCCTTACTGACACCAGTCAACACAAACATTTTCTTGCACCAACCTGTTTTTCTATAATAACGTTTGCTGGGAATCACAATTTTAATCCTGATAGTCGATTTTATTCAAGAGAATCAAATTAAATTGCCACTTGTCATAAATCCTGTAGAAGGTGGAAGTAAACACTTTCACCTTTCGAGACTTATTCTGCTTCATCAGAATACTATTGGAATAGTTTGGGATCGGATATACGAATTTCTACTTTTTCTTGTGCAATAATAGGTAAATTATTGAAAGGTTGTTTATGTTTCAAATTCCTCAGCGATACTTAAGAAAGCATGCGTATGGGAATGCCGTGTCAGCAGATCTGTGGAGGGCCTTGGGAGAGGTGAGCTTTAGACCGAGATAAAATTATTATGATCAAATAATTATTGAAAACAAGAGATTAGAATAATATATACCACTATATTTACATCTAATTGTTGCATAAATTGCTCTTAGTGTCTTCTCTTGTAATCTTTCCACCTTGCTACGATAATATGTCAATTGTGGTAAAATATATGGTTTAAAAGGTTTAATATAGCTTATGTAAGTAGTAAATTTCTAAATCTCATGATAACCCTAATTTTCTTGCTGCTGTTTTGGATAGATGACATGTGTCGTGCCGTGTCGTGTCGTGTCGTGTCGTCTCGTGTGCTGTCTACTGCGTTATCGTGTGCAGTGGTGAGAGTCGCCATTGCTTTAACACCATATATCATATTTACTTATTTCAGCAAAGTAAAGCAGATGGAAATCCAATCGACGTTGAGCAGGTTATGGATACCTGGACTCTTCAGATGAACTACCCTGTGATTACCATCAAGAAACCTCAACCTGGAAAGAAAGCTGAAGTAGTTCAAGAGCGGTTCTTGTACGACCCCAACGCCAATGTGACCTCCAAGTACACGTCTCTATTCAAGTAAGAAACTAGTTATATGAAATGGAGGCCAAAGACGTGAAAAACAGTACCCCATAAATATATCATTTGACTAAAAAGCAATAGAAATCTGTGACCTTTATTGACTATTTACAGCTTTTACTAGATGTGGTGATACAACAAATGCTGAGATTGTGCGATGCGAGGTCGATACCCCATTTTCAGGATTACGGTTCCATTCTCGTAACCTCGTAACTTGACGTTGAGGCTTGATGTTAACTTGTCACACATTTTCACTAGTTACCGCATCAAGCTTTAACGTCAATTCATTGTTTGTAGGAACTGAATCAGTTACCCCACACACTGTTCTTCGATCATTATAATTTGTAGTACATGTTATTTCTTAGGATTAAGATTAAAGTTAAGGTTAATTTATTCTTTAGTCTTTGTTATTATCAAATCTATAGTTCACCCCCCTTCTCGTATACTTTAACAATATTCATGCAAATGAAGTCCAGATTCATCCATTGGTCTCACATGAAATTCTGTAACTTTGACTTGTTGAATGATGTTGTTTGTTTGTTTGTTTGTTTTACCAGTTACAAGTGGGTTGTACCATTCACATTTTGCACAGCAGCAGCAAACTGTGCCACGGCAAACCCAGGAGAGGGAATAAACTGGCTGAACAAGACTGGCGGTAAGGTCTTTGACTTTGACAGACTGTTTTAATTGCATTCTGCATCTTGGAATCAAATTTATTTATTTTTTCCTTACTAAGCAATTATTCGTAGAGTTGGACGACCATGCCGGGCAGTTGCTTCTCTGTTTTATTTCATTTTTTGCAAGAGTTGAATCGCTCTAAAATTAAGTTTTCATTTTTAAATTCCTAAACTTTAAAGTGTCAGAGCAGCCGTGAGAAAGTACGATTACAGAGTGCTTGGCACTGCGAAAGTAATAAATCTGAAGCAGAATCCATTACAACCTAAAATGATTTTAGAGAGCCAGAGGTTGAGGCTGTGTGCGAATATCCAAGTGACACTGTATTGAAGGCAATTGTTGGTAATGTATTTGAGTCCACTCCTAATTGACGAGCCACGATTAATAAATTCGTCATGCCTGCAAAAATGAAATTGGTGTATTGTTATGGAAACGACACATGAAAAAGGTGGGTTACCACGAACGGAAGCAGAACGAATGACATGGAATGAAAGGTTTTGAAATATGGCATTATTTCGCTGGAGCCTTCTCGTCCATAAGACTTCTGACATTTTAACATAGTTTTTCATACACCTAAAATGTGCCGTAAAAAATCACCACTCTGACATCATACGAAAATGTTCAGGTTGCTGTAAGAAGCTCGTCCTGGTACCTGTATTCGTCACGGCACACTAAACTACTGTAATTTACTATTTTATGACATATGACATCCATAAGTATCAGATAGATCAACTGCGCTTCAAGAATCGCCTGCCTTCTGCCCTGTTTCCACAATACACCTAGACTGAGCCAGCCTGAGACACCTTCACTGTCTAGCTGCACAGTACACCTACGTGTAGCCTGAGACACCTTCACTGTCCAGCTGACACCTTCACTGTCCAGCTGTGCAGTACATCTGGCCTGAGACACCTTCACTATACAGCTGTACAGCACACCCAGCCTCAGACACCTTCACTATACATTTGTACAGTACAAACAGCCTGAGACAACTTCACTATCTTGCTGTACAGTACACCCAGCCTAAAACAACTTCACTGTCTAGCTGTTCAGTACACCCAGCCAGAGACACCTTACTGTCTAGCTGTACAGTACACCCAGCCTGAGAAACCTTACTGTCTAGCTGTACAGTACACCCAGCCTGAGACACCTTCAGTGTCAGGTTGTACAGTTCACCAAGCCTGAGACACCTTTACTGTCTAGCTGTACAGTACACCCAGCCTGAGACACCTTCACTGTCATGCTGTACAGTACACCCAACCTGAGGAACCTGGCCATGTGTGTTTTAGCTGTTACTTCTGAATTCGTTCAATCTGTATTTTCCTGGGTCTAACTGTCAGCTTGTTTTGAAAGTTCTAAAACAAAGCACATGAAAACCTCATCCCATGAAGCTCGAAAAATTTGGTCTCCCAAGAATTGTCCTAACTATGTGCATGCATATAAGAATTGCATACTTATACATTGTTTGATATTTTAATAAAACTTTACACTAACAAAGCTACATCCCTACCTAATTTTATTACTATTTATTATATAGCCACGATAGTACGCGCGCTCTGATTGGTTCTTGATAGGTCTGTATTTCCCGTAATGCCCACGGGCATTAAGGATTTATTGTTAGTGACCTACGCGGATACCCGGATGTGAAAAGCAAAACATGTCCTCTTGTACATTTCAAATAAAGGCCATATAATAAAATACTTATGAACCTCAAACGTTCGGTCTTTACGAAAAATATCAAACTTCGTCTTTGACGCATTGATCTCGCTGTCGCTCGGTCAATACAGCATAGCCTGAGTTTGATATTTCCGTAAAAACCTCACTCTCGGTTAATAAGTAGTTATTGCTCATTAATAGCACACCTTTGACACTAATTAGGCGACGTCATAACCGATGGCGTAATTGCAAAACGTCAACTTTAGCAAAGATTAATTAGATACTGACAATTTTGCAATGGCTTCGATTTATTTTGTAGTTTGCATTCGCAAAATGCTGTTTCCTAGTTATTTTTTGGTATTACAACTCAAATTTAAATAAACTAACTGAAAACCCCCAAAAAATTCAAAAGATGTTCTTGTCTCTCGTAGGACAGATACAATTATGTTTCCATGTAATTTCTTTGTTCTGGTAATTTTTTTGGTATAAATTTAGAAGTCTAACTAAAGTTGATAGAATATTTTGTTTCTTTTGTTTCCTAATAGGGATTTAAGCTACAATAACATTCGTGTAATACATCCAAGCGCCTTCGCCGGCCTCCATAAACTGGACGGGCTGTAAGTTTTTACACATTACATTATCAGTACATTAAAACCACGCTCAGGTAGATTAGGGAAACTTCAGTAAAAAATGAAATTAGAGGATATTTTTGCTAGATTCAGTTGTTGTTACTAAACCGCAATGATAGCGAAGTTGTTATCTTGCAAAAATAATTAACCTAAGAATGTCTGTCTCTTCAAATGTAGTCACATGATTCGCCTCGGTACAGCATACGTTACCCCTAATGTAAATAGTGCAGGTGGCATTTATTAAGTAGACCACAGCACCATTATCCTACATGTTTTCTTATAAAACATTTTTTGGTCGAAGCGATAAAAGATTTGTACAAAGTTAGGTAATTTAACCATCGATCTAACTTTCATTTACGATTCTTATAAAGTACAGTATAAAATATCTGCTATAAAGTTTCACTGAAACTCAGCCTCGTCGGGCATTTTGCGCCATCTTGGATTAATTCGGAGCAACATTGTAGATAAAAAGAGTAAATGAAAAACAGATCAATGTCG